>JANPWX010000434.1:396651-458912 GCA_024734555.1 Trochalopteron elliotii
AGAGAGGAGAGAGGAGAGAGGAGAGAGGAGAGAGGAGAGAGGAGAGAGGAGAGAGGAGAGAGGAGAGAGGAGAGAGGAGAGAGGAGAGAGGAGAGAGGAGAGAGGAGAGAGGAGAGAGGAGAGAGGAGAGAGGAGAGAGGAGAGAGGGATAGTTCTATTTATAAACATGGTAAAAATCTTGATACCATTGACCCCTTAGAGTCTGGCCTTGAAAGAGAGGGAATCTCTTCAGTGCTGGTGAGATGTTTCCCTGTGACAGCTGGAGTGCTCCAGCAACAATGGACTGGAGGCCAGAGACAGCATTTCCACCCTCAAAGCTTGCTGAGTTTATCTCCTCTAAATACGGCAGGTTCCTGGAGGGGAAAAAGGTCAGGATTTCAGTCATGTGGGGGTTTTTTATTTGTTGGTTTGTTTGTTGGTTTGGTTTGGTTTTTTTTAATAAACGAAGGCTAAAAACATAGTAGGACCTGGTAAGGAAAGAAGCTGTGGGATCTGACAGCTTAATTCTTGCCATAGCTAGAACCCAACAAAACTTTTAAAACCTTCTTCTTTTGCTAATTAAATGCAAATTTTTCATAGGCAATCAGTATAAATATGCTTACGGAGGCTAACTGGCCTTACTCTTGTTTTACTACCTCAGCAAAAAGGTGGAAGAGCCCCCCAAAGTTCTCTGAAATTACTGAAAATCTAACTTTTTCACTCAAAATGTCACAAACAAACTTTCAGTCACTCTTGAAGAGGGTCTGATCTACCTGAAATAAAAGAGTGGGGATCATGAAACTTCACCTAAGAAATGCTATTAGCTCCTCTCTGACCTGCCAATAATCCCATTCTGAAGTGATTTAAATAAAAAATAATTTTAAAAAATCAAAGGAGTAAAAAAGCCATAAGGTGATATAGAGAGTAATTTGGGTTTATTTTTTAGATTGTATCTGCAAACCTACTGTTGTTGAATAAACCTTAGGGTAAGAGTCAGATTTCTCTATTGACTTTGGTACTGGCTATTGGGTTGATATTTATATATTGGCATGGGGGTGCAAGAACAGGTTTATCTTCAGCACTGCCATTTATTTTGGTTTTTTAGTGGGAGATGTTTTTTGTCAAGATGAAAAAAATTAGTCATGTGGACATGAGAAAATTTCTAGACTGCAAAAGTAAATATTTTGGAGTGCACTCACAGTTTTAAGAAATACACATCTCTAGCTGGAGCAGCTGTGGCAACCTCTTTGGGTCGCACCACCTCCCAGTTCTCAGTCTGTTCAATTACTCTCAGGTTTTATAGAGTAGGAATTAAAACAGGGGGTTGGGAGAAGTGGCTCTGTAAAGCAAAACCACAGCAACCAGCCCCATTGCTCCTCCCCTGGGGCAGAGAGGGGATGGAAAATAGAGAAAAGCCAACTGACTGTGCAGCCCTGGCAAGGGGGGGGAATAAAACTGACTTTTAGACAGCCAAAAATTTTTTTTCCCATCTATTTCCCAGAAGCACAAAGTATGGTAGATGAGAGAAAAGCACTTTTCTAGCTAGTTTAATCCAAGCATGAGACCTGGAAACTTCTCTGGACAGCTCATGTTACACCACAATTCCTACTGAAGGCTGATTCTGAAATCCTTTGCTTTCCATTTTTGTGTCTCATCAACAACAGCACAATTTGCTTTTTTGTCACCTCAAAAGCTCTGCAGTGCGAGTGTACATTCATCCATGAGATCAACACAGCCCAGCAGGATTGTAAAGTCTGTCCAAACTCTTTTTCAGCTACTTGCATTTGAGGAGAGGCAGGTGGAGGTTGTGTTTTGATTTGCAAACTCTTGGACGCAGCAATTGATTTAATAGTTTAATAATTAATCAGGGAGGGAAGACTGAAGGCATTTGTAAAGGGCTGATGGGAAATCAATGGCAAGGAGAGCACATTGCTGCTCAGAAATAAGGAGTGCATCAGACTGGGCTGGGAAAAATATTCCTGTGAATATTTAGAGAGGATGGAAATATTCAGCCTCACTTAGAAAAGGGCTTTGGCTTTTTACCTTTGCAAGCAGAAGTGGCTGAAAACACTTCTGGCTTTGTGAGGTGAAAAGAGGAGGACATTTGGCTCTCCAGTGCCCTGCTGCTGTTCATGGAGGGGAGGCATGACAAGGCTGATCCTTTTCCATGATTTTCTCTCCCTCTTTTCTGTTCTTGGTACCCTGAGAGGCTGTTCTTTCTCAAAGCAGGTTTTGTTAGAAGGAAAAGTTCCTTGTAACTTCAGGAAAAGGACTCTGCACTGCCTTTTTGGATAGAACTCACAATCAAATATCCCTAAACTAAACTTCTGCTGCCTAATCCATTGTAATTTGGAGAAGAGATTATTAATGAATTTAATTTAAGAAAACCCCAATGCCAAGTAAGAAACACAAAGGAAATGGTTTTATAATGTGCTCTGATTTCTCCTTTGCCCAGAGAAAATGTGTTTATCCAAATCATTTGAGCATCTTCAGCTGCCTCTTGCCAAATGAACTTGACTACAGTTTAATTTTATTCCTTTATTTTGCAGGTTTGCTTCCAGTTGTACTTTTTGGGGTTAAACACCAGGCATGGGAAGCAGTTCCCTGGATTCATTGTCATTTGAATAAGAGACCCAGCAGTCCATACACTCGAAAAAAATGCACCGAACTGTTAATTGATTTTTAAAGGAGAATTATGATGCTTTTAACAAGCCACTTATCTTGCTAAGCATTGCTGGGGTAGTGTATCTTCCCCTGAAATGGCTGTTCCACAATGTGAGTCCCTAATTGCTTATAAAGCACACTGTTTATTGAGTATTAGCTCTGGCATAGCTGTTTATTACAGGAGTGCATTGCTCAGTGCTTGTAAACAGCCATCCAACTTAAATATGCCCTGCCTTTTTCCTTACCCTCCGATGAACACACGCTCTCCATCCCTAAGTTTGCAGTGGGAAGGGAGGGAAAAGTATCAGCAGAGCTGTGGAGAGCTGGAGGAGGTTGCCTGGTAACTGTGAGGAAAGGATCTGACTCAGGAGCCCATCGACTATTTATTATCTCCCGTGCTCTGCCTACAATTAACAGGTCAGTGACCCGGGGAAACATTTCAGATTGAGTCAAACCATCAGCTGGACAAATGTGCCTCCAGTGCTGCCGTGTGCTGGAGCCATGCAGGAAGGATGAGTCAGTGGCACACTGGTCCTGCAGCCTCCTGGTCCTGGGCCACGTGCTGTGTTACCATCCTGAGACATGAAGCCTGCAGCTCCTGTGATCTACAGGCAGCAGGGATGCATTTGCCTCCCTATTCCATGGGGATTTGTCACTCCTTTCCCTGGGATGGGTGGTATTTTCAGCTGTAGGGAGGAAAATGCCAGCAGAGAGAGGAGACAAGGGCATAGATATACTGACATCATTTAGTTATAGCTCATTTTTCAGGCCTGGAATGACTTCTCCAATTTGCTGCTCCTGTGAGGAGTGAGGAGGTGGATTGATCATCCCCTAGTCTCCCCTGTAAAGCTGAAGCAGGCAGGTAGGAGGATGGCCGAGTTTGACACTCAGCTTCTGATTTCTTTCTTTCCCCATAAAGTTGAAAACCTCTTTTCCTGTCAACAGAACTGCTTGGGCTGTAGGAGTAGCTGAAGTAGTGTTTTCTGGGTTTGAAATTGGTGAGCAGTGGGGTGGGATTTGCTGAGTGGACAACTCTTGTAATCATGTTTTATTGCAATTGTGGTTTTCTTGATCTCAGGATTCACCTTGCACTGTTTTTGGTGTGTTTTTTTTGATGTTTTTATCAGTGGTCATGTCCCAAGACTCTTCACAAAGAAATGTAACAAAATTTGGGGGTTGGCCTCTTCTCACTGGCAGCTAGAGACAGAACAAGGTGAAATGGTCTCAGGCTGTGTCAGGGGAGGTTCAGGTTGGATATTACACAAAATTTCTTCACTAGAAGGACAGTTAAGCATTGGAACAGGCTCCACAGGAAAGTGGTGGAATCACCACAGGTGGAAGTGTTCAAAAAGCCAAATGTATGTGGCACTTTGTGGTATGGTTTAATGGGCTTGGTGGTATTTGGTCAAAAGCTGGATTTGATCTCAGAGGACTTTTCAAGCTTTAATGATTCTGTGATTCCAAGAGATTAATCCTTAATTGTATCCCCAGACAAAGAGGGTCTTGGAGGACTCAACAGTGGAGTAAAATTTTTTGTCTTAGCATCTGTATGCTTCTTTCAAATACAATTTCTCCATTCTTCTGTCCAATTAAACCATTACACCATTTTGTTGAGAAAAGGAGAATTATATGAGACTGGCATGTCAGATTCAGGTTTAAAGGCATCCAAGTGAGGTTTGCATAGAGATTTCTGCTGTTTGAGATCTAGTCAGATCTTTGTTGATGAGCTGGATGAATTCTTAATGTTTCATCTGTCTTGTCAACCTATTGTAATGCAAGATTTCCCCCTGCCTAATCTCCCAGACACTTTATTTTGTAAGCAGCAGAACACAGTATCATGTTCCTTTGCAGTATTCTCAAGGGCTTTATGAATCCTCCAAAAGACCTTTAAAATTAGAAATTACCAGCCATCTTTGTACCACCAAAGCTGTGTAACAGTCAATTTCCTGACTGTTTGAAATCAAATACTGTTGCCCCACTTAATGCCATGATTTGGATAAGATGATTTCTAAGGGAGCTCAGGAAGCTGCAGCAACTTCCTTTTAAGTGAAAGTCGCTTTGAAGGAGACCATTTGGGATTTCAAATGGCCTTAAATGGAAAAATCCAAATCCACAGTAAAACTAAATGGGAAGGTCTCTGGAGACTGTGTGCTTCAGTGAGCTTCACTCACTAAGCTTATTAAGAAAAATGTCAGCAAATACGACACTGAAAAATCCACAGTGTATTTCTGCTACCATCAAAAATGCTACAGTCCAAGACTACACTGCTCTACATTTGTACCAACTGGTTAATTAAATTACACAGCGTTAGTTTAACTCACTGGGAAAAGGTTTTCCTTTGGTACAAATATCTGAGTTAAATGCTGTGACTGCACCACAGAAGAGGCAAGATCACACAATTTACAAATATAGATAGATGCATAGATAGATATTTAATTTTCAGATATAATTTTTGCAGCTATCACTGTTCCAGATCAACAAGCTGTGCTAAACCACATCTCACAGACAGATACCAATTTTTGATGATGAAGTAGGGTCATCATAAGCTTAAGCACCTTATTAAAGTGAAAAACCCAAGTATTTGGCTGTGTGCTCTCAAAACCCTGTATTTGTAAATATTCTAGTATTTATTCGCACCTTTGCAACATTTTAAAAATTAATTAAATGCCTGTTTGTTGATATGAAAGGATTGCAGGTTAGGTTGAGTATGAAATCAGCCTGGAGTGGTCACACCTGTCTTGATCAAGATGCTTCCAATGCCTACAACCAAACTACTTGACTAGTTTTACAATCAGTGGGGCACTGCACTTTTAGGAAGATCATTCATCTCATTGTAAAAAAATTGCCTACAATCAGTCCCATGGATTGTAAAAATGAATATTTGTGTCCATTTGCCCTGCTGGGAGCTGGGGGTTTACAGCTCAAATGCTGTGCTGCACCTTGTATAGGTGGAATTAATCTAACACACACGGGTTGCATATCTGATCTGTTGAATTCTAACCTATGCTACCTGCAGCCACTGAAAAACAAAGAGCTCTCCACAGACAATCAAGTCACCATCTGCTGATGCAACCACAGGTTGTTGCCTTGGAGGTTTAGGCCTGGAAGAAGAAAAGTAACAGAAGAAAGTGGTGAGTTATCTTTGTGCTTGTCTCCTTTGCGCACTCTGCCCTTATGCAGCTGATTCCTGCAGCTGTTCTGACTGAATCACCCAAGGCTTTTGAAGCAGAACTCAGAAAACTTTAAGAATCTGGATGGTTGAAAACATCCAGAATAATTTATCCTCATTGCTTCTTCCATCCACACCACTTGTCTCCAGCTCTTCTCTCTTGACGCTGTGTTGCTGGGGCCCTGGTGTCGTGTTTCCTTTTGAAGACATAAATTGTTCCTGACTAAAATCTTCAACAAGATCATGAGACAGGCAGGGAAGGACCTTTTAGATCAGTTTGGTTGCATTCAAACTGGTAGAATTGATATATCACCTCCACTTGTGCAAGAGTGAAGTGAGTCAGAGAGGTTGAGAAATACGTTCTGTGGGTTATCTTAGGTCGGAAGACACTCTGGTTAGGCTTGCATAACTTGGATAACATTAGTGCAATTACCCTGATCTGCACAAACACAGTTGGATGAGCAGATAATTACCAGCAGAAAATTTAATTACATGGATTTATTTGAGCTGTGGTCATAATAACCACTACCATGTGATAAGATATAAAAGAAACCCCATAACTTAAACAAGATAGGTTGGGATGGGCTACAGGTGCCTACAAATGAAATAAGTTGGAATTATCTTCTTCCTGGATGTCACTTGGCAGAGTACCTGTGGCTTTACTGAGGAGCTCTTAAAGCCAGTCTAAATATCATGAGCCCATGAAGTTTTTTGGCAAGCAAAGGAACATCTTTGAGTGCTGTGGCAATACAGGTTGGATTGTGCCATATTTGCCTATATCCTACCCTGGGTGATCTTTAAGGTCCCTTCCAACCCAAACCATCCTGTTAAATCTATGATAAACCTAATCCTTTATCCTGTTAAACCTTTACCAGAAGAGCATGGGAGTTAAGCCACAGATTTGGGGTTTTGTCTTATCATTTCTCCTTGAAAATGGCCAGTCCCAGCCACTCGTGAAATCCTCTCTAGATTCATTTCCACTGAGAGAACAATAATGGAGGTTTCTTCATCTGGACCGGTCACCTATCCTCTTTTCTGAGTGGAGGCAAAGAGGTTTTGTGCACACCTCATTTCCTCCTAAACTCACCATTCTAAACAGTTCATACCTGAGGAGTATTTGATTCCTTCCATGATCCATAAGTGCAGGTGCCATTTCATCTCTACATTCATGTTTTATTTCAGTGAATGGCAGCACTGCAGAAAAATCCTTTTAGTAAAATCCTTTCACTACAATCCTTTCCCAGCACAATCAGGTGAACAGAGCAGAGTCACCAGCTCCAAACAACCTTTTCTCAAACCAATCCCTCCCTTCTGCAAGGCCTTGCTCATGCAATGGGGCCTCCAGCCAAGACTCTCCTTCTTTTGCCTCCTAAGGAGTTGCTAAAATAACTTTTTTAGCAAGTCTGCTGTCAAAATCGTGCTTTGATCTGCCTGCATTTTCCTCTGCAGTGTTTGCATGGATGTAATCAATTTGTAAGAAGGTAATCATGCTGCTTTGCTTCTTTTCCTAAGCCTGCAGTAGATAAATGTATTAACACTGTGATAACAATCTTGGAGCCGCTTCTAATCCAGTATTAACTCTCCCACTGACCTGTTAGCTGCATTATTCATCATTTTCAAAGGAGGATATTGTAGCCCAAATTACCATTATTTTGCTTGAATCTGGGCACACATCACTGAAAAAAACAGAAGATGGGTCGGGGGATTTGGTCACAGGATGCAGTGGAACGGTGGGATGAACACAAAGGAAGACAATCCTCACACACAGGGGCAGAAAACAACCAACCAAATAAACCCAACCTCAGACTCACCCAACAGAGGTCCATTTTTAAATGACCTCAGAAGTGGTAGAAAGGGAAAATTGGTAGAGCCATCCTGAACCCAGCTTACCCCACCTGGAATGTTGTCCCTATGCATTCATTCAGATGTAAAGCCAGAAAGAAACCTATTTACAAAGAGTAGCTTTTGTAAACACACTTTTCTAGTGATGGCTATTTTATTGTCTGACTGATGCACTGTGGGGAGCACAATTTTAAGTTTTCCTGTAGGCTACATTTTTTATTTTACAGCCAGATGTCACAATAAAATTGTATAAGAAGAAACGATACAAATAAGATGCCAAATTGAGAAAAAATAATCAGCTCAGGGAGGAGGAAAACACATTTCAGTCTTCAAAACATCAGCAAAAACTCTTATAGTTCCATTATAAAAATAGATTACATTCTTAATGTAAAGGTCTGATATGCTCTGTAATATTATATTGTCCTGCATAGAGTTATTTTTGTGAAAAAGCTCTATTATAAATATTCTCTTGCTAAATCTTTTCCACTGTACCTTATAAATACAGAAAATCTATTTGCAACTCAGTTTTGGTTACCACTTTGATGCATTTTGAGGAAAAGCACCACAAGGGTTGACCATTCTCCATCATATTTGAGGGGTGACTTTTATGTGTTTACCACATATTTTGACAAAGGGGGCCCCACAGGCAGCTGAATTATTGAAATTCTGCTGAATTCAGAGTATTAAGAAGGTGCAGTGTTTTTGGCTTAGTATGTGATATTTATATCGCTTAAGATATTTAAATCCCTTAAGGTGGGTTTTTTTTGTAAGCCAGCTGTGAGGTGGAAGACCAGGATTCAACTTCCTTGACCTGCAGGAATTTGCAATCACATTCATCCTTTTTAATGGAAAGCCTGAGGTGTAACGCAGGGAGGAGTGTTGCCTTCTCTTCTTGGAGCCATAAAATGAATTTTGAAATTTGTTCAAGGGAAGCAAACATAAAAATTATATAGCTTGGTAAGTTGGGGATTCTCTTTTCTGGAGCCCTGGGCCACCATGAAAACCAGGTCTGAGGCTTTTTTATGCAATATTTATATGCCCCTACCTGATTGCAGAAAAACCTGTGAGAGCGAAGTAATGGAGAAGGGAGTATCCCTTGTGCTCAGGAGTCCCTCTAGGCCACATCTCCAGCCCCTCTCTAGTGCATGTCTGAACATATTGTACAAAGCAGAGAGAATCAGACCATAGAATTATAGAATTTTTTGGGTTGGAAGGGTCATTTTAAGGCCAGCTGGTCCAACCCCACGATGCAGATGCAGAACATCACCAATCATTCCTGGTGATGGGTCAATGGCTGGACTCGATGTCCTTAAAGGTCTTTTCCAAACCTAATGATTCTATGGTTTACATCCTCTCAGGCAGAGAGAGGTAGTGAATAACACCTGAGATTTTGCAGTCCCCAAAAACTGAGCTGCTCTCTTCCCCAGTGGATAAAAACCACCTCAGTCTACTCCTATTGTCACAAATTATCAAAATAGAAATGGACCACTTGAATGAAGCCTTTCTGCTAATTTGTAGGAATGTTATGTTAGGTGTCCCACAACTCTCTTTTTTTATTTTTAATTAATATGAAAAAAAGGTTTATTATTTCCATTTTGAGTCAAGTTGAACTGGATGTTCGCATTATCTTTAATTTTGAGGGTGGGCAAGGGGTAGCCCCTGGACAGTTTTTCATTTTTCACAGTCAACAGGATCAGGCACATGGAGTGAGTTTATAAACTCAAAGCAGTGTCATAGTGAGTTCTGCATGAAAACCTGTTCTGAGAGAGCAAGAACACATTCCACTCAATAAAAGAATAATAAAGTGTCAGGTTGGAAATAAATATTGAAATGCATTTCCCACCAGGGAAATCTCTTTGCAGTAACTAATTTAGATGGAGAATAAAACAAAAAGGCCCCATATCTCAACCTTGGCAATAACCTGTCACCAAGCACTACTCACCTCTTGTCTCTGCTCAGACCTGACGCCTGCATGGGAAGAAGAGGTGACAACTGCTTTGCTGTCTGCCTTTATGAATCAAATCAAATCATATAAATCATGAATGAAAGGAGTTCTTGCGAAATAATAACAGTGCATTAGGGTCCCTTGGACATTCTTAAGCAGCAAGGACAAGGTTTTCCCTCTCAGTGCTGTCAGTAATTATGTGAGATACCACAGGTGAAGGAATTGCTTTGGAATTCCATCAAGAAATTAAACTGCTTCCACGGTGAAGGCAAAGCCTTTTGGTTTCTGGTGATGGTTTTCTTGTTTCAACTTGTCTGGAGATTAAAACTGAGGCTGGGTGAACCATGCAGAAGGGATGGCAAGGTGTTAACGTGTTGGGGGCTTGTGGTAGCATGGGCTGGAGACCATGACAAGCTGAGTGATGTTTGACTTCCCTGCAAGTTGAAGCAACAAAGTGATGACTGGGCCCCACACAGACTGTCCCTGCTGTCCCCTGTGTCCCTGTCCATCCTGCCTTCACCTTGTGCTCCCTCTCAGGGACTAACTCCCCACCATGTCCCTGCCTCTCCCCTGCACCACCTCTCGTGGTGGCTTTGTGGGTCTGGCTGGCACAGGTGCACCTGTAGGGTTACACAGACCCTGGGGGTGCATCCCCCACCCTGGGATGGGCTGCTATTTCAACCTTCCCCTGGAAAACCACATGTTGAAACCCCTCTGTGACCACAGGGAAAGTCACAACTTTCTTTTTTTGTTTCTTTTTTTTTTTTTTTTTTGTCTCCATTCCCCTGGAAGCAAAAAATGGGGAGAGCAGTGCAGTGCCTTCACAGCAAATGGAAAGAAAACACAAACAGAAAAGA
Organism: Trochalopteron elliotii; assembly: GCA_024734555.1. Classification (NCBI taxonomy): domain Eukaryota; kingdom Metazoa; phylum Chordata; class Aves; order Passeriformes; family Leiothrichidae; genus Trochalopteron; species Trochalopteron elliotii. The sequence goes on from JANPWX010000434.1 coordinate 407,108, forward strand.
GTATGTGGAAGAAAAAGCCACCAAGGGTCACTGTTCCTGCCTGCAAAAAGCCCAAGTCTGAGTTGTCCCCACTCTGGAACACTTCCTTCATCCCTTTCCTTCATCCCTGACTACCTGGAGTAAAGAATCAAGATGCCACAGTCCTTCCCTGATGTCACCTATCAATGTGCAGAATCCAGAAGATTAGAGCAACTCTTTTCTAAAGGCTTAAAAGGCAATTTCCTTTTAAACACCAATACTTACTCTCCCAGATGCTTTTTAACCTCTGGGTAGGCTTTTCCTCCATCAGGCCCCTTGGATAACCTCTCCCAACCCCTTCAGTGCCTGTTTCTCCTTGCTGTTTTCCCCAGCTCAGGGCAGGCACAAGGCTGTTGCTCTCACAGAGACCTCCAGGACTGGCTGTGCCCTCCTGGGATGCCTGAGGTGACCCCCATGGGGCTGGTGTGGCACAGGACAGACAGGAGAGGTTCATTTTTGGGGCAACACTGAGAGTGATTGGCACATGCTTGCACACTTGAATATTCTGTTTCTGTATTTTCCTTAAAATATTAATATAGGTGTTCACATACCCATAAATATTAATATATTTCTACCTTAATAAAAATATGAATATGCTTATAAAATAGCTTCTTGCAGATGATGCATGCCTGAGTTTCTACAGACTAAGAGCAAAGCTCATCCATCCAATATGAGAAAACATATATTTCTACAGCCTGAAAAACAACCTTAAAAAATTAGGGTGCTCTGGAAAGGGAGGAGAACAAGAAGGAAAGCAATTTTACTGCACAGGTAACATCAGTCCAGAAATGTCTATGACTTTAGCTGGAAACACCTACACTGGAAGTTGTTACAGATATGCTGCTGGCTACCATGGGAAATAGGGAATTGAAAACAGGCCATGATTATCTCACTGATTTTAAACATCTGAACTAGCACAGGAGAAATCATTCTGTTGGAAATTTTGCATCTCCAAAATTTTGCAAATCCAAAATTTGGAATTTTAAAAAAGTCCAAATATCTCTATCAAGGAAGAAATGTCCCGTCCATTCCCAAATTCCCAAAATCCCAGTGGTAATGCATAACAAGAACTGCTCTCACTGCCCTCACCCACACCTGGGGTGAGAGGTTTCTTCATCTCATTTTCATTTTGCTCTGGCATCTCATCAATATCTCCTTTTCAGTCCCAGGGATAAGGAAACTTGTCTTCCTGCTACACCTGTAAAGCATGATGTAATTTTATGTGAATGATGCATTAAAATAAATAACTGTGTGTTCCTGTGTCTAAGGGTCTCAAGCCCAGAAAATAAATTGCCCTTCTCACTTTACAGCTTTACCATTGGCACCTTGAAGAAGTAGCTCATTAACAAGTGAAGGAGGATGCAGAGAGGGGGGAAATCCAATTTCTGGCTTGCAGTATTTTGCTAAAAACGTTGATAACAATTTCTACTATTAGTCTCTGTCAGAAATGCCAGAGTCATTACTGAGCTGGTGTGGCCAGAGGGCACTCTGCATCACAGCTCACTGTGGAGTCTGAATAAACATTACAAAGCACTGAAAAACTCTCTGTGCTTGAAAGTTTTCAAGTCATTAGAGAAGTACTCCGCTCCAGTTGAGCTGAAAGGAAATCTCACCTTCTGCTTTCCATTTCTGAACTAAATCAGTGTGTTTTTGTTGCTGTCCCAGCCTGCCCCTGTGCAGGTGGGGCTGACTGAGACACACCTGAGTGATCCAGGCAGCAAATTCCATCCACACAGGGTCTCCTCTGAGCACATCCACTTTGGGGTGGGAATTCAACAGCTTTCTCCACCAGGAGGTCAGGACTTGGATGTGGTGACAGAAGAGTGCTTGACTGGCACCCACTGAGCTGCCAATCCAGACCAAAATTCTTGCTGCCCCAAAGCTCAGTAATTGTGAGTTGTGAGTGGCTGCCTGTGCCTCCATCAGGACCACGTACTTGAGAAGAGCAGGAAAACATCTTTGAAAGTGTTCCCAGTATTTCAGACAAATTATAGAATATTCTGAGTTGGAAGGGACCCACAAGGATCATCAAGTCCAATTCCTGGCCCTGCACAGACATCCCAACAATCCCAGAACTGTTGGGGAAGATGAAAGTTTAACAGGAAAGTTTTACAGATATGAATGCTTAGCAGAAGGCTCTCTGAATGTAAAACCTGTAAGGGAAATAGAAAAGAAATCATGTTTTGATATAGAAGAATAAAGAATGTCTAAAGTTAGAATTGCTGAGCCAGTTGTCACTGGACAACTAAGAAAGCAAAGGTTAAGTCGAGTTGGAAGAAGGTTTTATGGCTAGAGCAAAGGATATGTTGACCACAAACAAAGATGTTTTTACCAAGCAGAATTATGTCTTAAGAAAAGCAGAAGATACTATAAGCAAACAAAAAACCATGTTTTTGCCAAGTAGAAAAAAGGTCTAAGAATTTTCCACTGCAAGAAAATAGAAAAACAACTTTAAGCTTAAACTGTAACATAATATGGTAACGATAGTAGTTGTGATAGGCTAGAGGTATATGGTAAAGGTATTGTGTATGATGCTGGTTGGTTTTTATGTATTAAGATGCTCAGCAAAGAAAACTATATAATGCATTGCAACCAGAACTAACTTGGCTTTAGGCTTGCCAAAGCTGTAGCTGGCAACTTTAGGTGGGGCTCTGTCACCCAGGACCCAGGACTGCTGTAACATCAGTGATACAATAAACAGCATTTTGAAGAGCTGCCTGTTGTCCCAACATCCTTTGTCAAGGCATCTTCTACACACCATGTGTATTTTTCTGCCTTCTGTGTGGTTTAAAAATCCTAGAGCTCAAATTCCCCTGGGATTTCCATAGGAGCTGGGTGCTGAAGGGACATTGTGAATCTGGGTTTTCATGTTCCTGAGCACAAAAGTACCCATCATCTGCAGCATCCAAGAGGCCTGAGATCTACTGTCTTAAATGCTGACTCTCCTCTGTGTAAGTGAAGCAATGATTCACCTTTTGGGCATACTGCAAGGATTAGTTAATGTTTTGGGAAGCGTTTTAATGATATGAAGTGTGGTAAAAATGCTAAGTATTATTATTGTTCCACTTTGTCTTCCACTTAAATGTAAAGAGGGATTGTACAGCTACTTCCCAAGTGTCTCCCAAGGGTGTTTCTGAAGCAATTATGTTGGCTGACACTTTCCAGCCTCAGAAAATGGAAACGATTCAGAGGCTGACCAATCAGCCCCTTCACCAGCAGATGAATCTAACGACTTCAAAGCTATTCATTAGGCAGCACTATGAATTGATTACATAAATTAGCATGCTGCTGACAAGGCAGGGAAGGGAGGAGAAGACGGCAGAGGAGGCCGACATAACACATCCCTCATTTGGCAAAGACAGTGGTTATTAGGGGCCCAGAGCTAATGAAAGAGACAGATCCATTAGGCACGTGTCGCTGGAGGGGATTGATTGCCCCCCCTGAAAAAGGGCTGCTTCTCTTGCTGCTGGAGGATTATGTTTGTTCTGGCTTGTTGATCCAGGGACAACCATCACATCTAACAACAAAAAAAAAACCAAAAAAACAAAAACCCTGTAGTTTGTAAAGAGAGGGAAGGGAGATGATGAACTTGCATCATTGAAATCTTCTAAGCCCAAGCACTGTGAGCAGGTTGGTTTTGTTGTTAAAAGGGAAGATGTGTGAGGAGGATTTCCTGCCTGAAGCACCTGCATTTGGGAGAATTACAGTCAGAACTACTGGAAACAGGAAGTTTTTCAGTGGAAACTTTGAATGACAAAATCTGACCAGTGCAGAACCCTGCCTTCAAAGAAAACTACTTGTCCAGGTCTAGCACAATGCAAAGTTTATTGCATGGTGCCCTAAGTTCAGCAAGTCTGGACCTAAGGTGGGTCAACATGAACTGTCAACATCATCTCTCCAGGCAAAGACAGCACCACTTCACAGAGCAACTGCCTTCCATGAAAATGGTCTGATTTCAATGTTTTATCCAATTTCTACATTCAGGACTCTCTGGACAGTCCTGACAGAATCTCCCTGTTTAGTTTAGCCCAGAACATGCCTGTGTAACTCTAACTATAGGGATATCTTTGTCATTTTGGTCAGAAGTAGGTTTTTCATCCACTGGAGTTGCTTCTGGCTCTGCTTTAGGGGAAGATGAGTTGAGTCATGATTTGAGTAATCTCTAATTAGAAGGACACTAGTGTGTTGTTCAGCCCTTCAGACCATCAAGTATATGCTTCAATTAAGCACATGTTGAAGAGCTCTTCTGAACCAGGAGCCTGTGTGAGCTTTAGGCTGATTTTGTCACTGCATGTTGAAATTGCTGCAATCCATTATTCCAAATGCAGCTTGGGCAATGAAACCAAACAAAATCTCCTGGAAAAGGAAACTCTTAAGCAAAACTCACGTTCTGCAGACTCTGCTTGGTGAGTTTGATGCTGCTGTTTGTCTGCAGGAACAAACACCTTGTCATTGGGTGACTGATGGTTGTTAAAATATTTTGTTCTCCTTAAAGAAGGAATTGATCCTCTTCAAAGAAGAAATTACTCGGCAGTTTCATTACCAAAGAGGCAGGAACCCTGGATGTGACATCCATTCAGATTTCTTCCAAATTTGCAGGGAAGTGTTGTGATTTAAAAAGGAAACCTGTTACAAGCTGGAGAGCAAACCTCCCCACATGGCTTGCTGGTTTCTGCTGGAGGAAAACCTGGGTTTGACAGATCACCAAGGAAATCCATTATGGCACTTGAATGCTGATGGCAGCTGCACCAATTTAGAACAACTGACGTCTCGTGTTGCAGGAAAGAATTCAGCAAGATCAGGAACTGCCAGAGCATCATTAAATCTGGATATTTAATGGAGCAGCTTTGTGCAACAACTGAACTTCAGAGAGGATTTCTCTGTCCTTCACCATGGAAGTAATTTGGCAGATTTGTTATTAACCAAGGAAGAAAACCCCAACTGGGATAGAATATCTTGCTAACTCAAGCTACCTCGGGGTTACACAGAGCCTGCTGCATTATGCAGTTGTTCCTTTGCATATTTCATTGGCTCTGGGGAAATATTAAAATTTGTAATTTCCATATTGCCAGATTATCGTACACTCTCCAGTGATTGTTCTCTCTATTTTTTATAATCTGTCAATTTTCACACTATTTAAAAAGACAATTTGACTGCCTCAATGCCAGAAAAATCTCACAGGGTATTTTCTTTCTTTTTCTCTCCTCAGCCTAGGAAAGGCTATTTTTAGGACTAGACACCTTTCATTACCATTCATTGAGCACCTTGCCTTGCCATTGCAGATAAACACTGAGTTTAACAGTTTTTAGCCTTAAAAAAAAAAAAAAAATAAAATTTTGAATCTGCTTCCAGGAAGTTTTTGGTAAATATCATGTCACTGTGGAGTGCCACATTAATAGAGAGTGTGAAATACAAGTGTGAAGTCTACGATATATCTATACCCTGTGCCTTTATATGTCATAATATTTAGTTATCCACAGCTAAGGAACTCACAAGATTCTTGAAGTGCAGTAAGCAACACTTTGCACATTTTACAGACAAGGAGATGGAAAAAATACAGGAAATAGATGCAGTGGCTGGCAGGAGGTGAGGCAGCTCCTCAAGTGCAGCTCCTGGTATTGATTTGCCATCTTCCTGTCCTATGAACAGCCCAGTGCCTCCAGATTTGACTAAAATGTGAATGAAATGATAAGGCTGAATGAGGTAAAAGGCTTGATAAGGGGAGATGCAAAGCTTGTCAACAGACAGACACTTTTTGCACAGTAATTAATTAATTGAGGGAATGAAAAGCAGATTTTTCAGTTCCTTTTTGAGTCTCAGTGTCAATATTTGCTCCAGATGAATTGCCCTTAAATTTGTTTGCACAAGAACCTGCTGTTGGGAGGCAGAACAGCAGGAGTGAGTGTCCTGAAGACCTGTTTTGATGGGTTCTGCCCTTGGATCCCTGGAAATGTTCAAGGCCAGGTTGGATGGGCCTTGGAGCAACCTGGGACAGTGGAAGGTGTCCCTACCCATTTCAGGGGGTTGGAATGAGGGGATCTTCAAGGTCCCTTCCCACCCAAACCATTCTGTGATTCTATCAAAATAGAACAAAAATACCAACAGCAAAGTACTCAGCACATTGTGGAAGAAACTGAACTCTTCCCAGTGATGTGCCTCTCTGGCATGGCTGAAAACACATGACAAGGTCAGAACCTCTGAGCATCCTCCTAAACAAAGCTCAGTGGAAAACTCACCCTGTTGCTGCTGTGGAGGGAAAAAGTTGTAGAGCCAGAGAACAATACACCCATCCAATCTCTTTCAAGGTTTCATTAGTTCCTAATGGAAAACTTGCAGATGGAGCAGGCAGCAATTAACAATTAATGACAATTAACAATTATTCCTTCAACTTGCTTCCTGCTGGAAAAGGGAGACAATTAAACTCTCTTATGCAGTCCTTGCTTTTGTCCCTCTCTACCTTGGGAATTGCACTTTCAGGGAATCATTTTATTTAGCCAAGTACCTATTTTGGTTTGTGGTAAATAGTTGCTTCCTTAGGGACAGTTTTTTAGAAGTGCCTGAAGATACAGCTGAGTACTCCCTTTTCAAGATTTTGGGAGAGGAAGAGGGAAATCTCATTTCAAAAGCATAAAGACTTTTTTAAATGGAGCAACAATATAGTGAGCCAAGTTTCTATCTAATTGGAAAGTGTGGATAAGTGAGCTATGTAAGACATAACTCTCCTGCTCTGCATGGGGTGTGAAGAAGTGTCTGCCCCTGTCCTTAGGACTCTGGCAAATCCTGTTCCTGATTCCAGTGTAAATCCATGTGCAACTGAAAAAGATGTTTTCCTTCTTTCCCTCCCAAGTGCTCTTTCCTCTCCACACCAAAACACTGATCGAAAACCTTGTACATCCAGGTAGACAGACTGGGGAAATGAGCCAGCTGAGAGCTTTTCAATGTGGGTTAATCTTTAACCAGATGAATTTCCCAGCTGCCAAAATACTGATGTGAGTATGAGGGAAAAAGAAGGAGGAACACAAGGAGGGGATGGGACCACTCAGTGAAGCAGGAATTGCTTCCTCTAAAGCCACAGAGTAACCCTGGCTTGTTGGTTAAGAGCATTAAATTCCTCTTTGTTTACTTTGAGCCACAAATCTATATTTAAGTAGTTATGACAAGTAGATAATGCACAGAAGTTCCATACTAACTCCTCCTCCTCCTGTAACTTCTTCACACCTCTCTGCTCAGAAACTACCAACCTGTTTCCACCCAGGACGGGCTGACTGAGGAAGAGATATTGTGGAATTATACTGCGTGACTCACTAATACTGATCTGTGAATGCAACAGATCCCCTGTAATTAATCATTTAGAAACAGGCCATTAATACTCCAAAGACTGTAATTTACACAACTTCTGTCAGATTTGTTATCCAGATCAGAGGATAAAAGATAGGGGTTGCAAGGATCCGAGGAGGAAGCAGCCCACAAATCTTCACTGCAAGCTCAGCAGTGAGAAAAGCAGCATTAAACTGCTCATCCGTCTTAGAGGAACTGCCTGGACCAGGGTGGTTATCACCCCACACATCCCTTCAGAGACAGGAACAACAAAGGGAGTGTGGCTCTTGGTTCTCCCAGAAAAGATAATGGAAGTCTCCATGTCTGGAAGTATTTCAGTGTCTATGAATGCACCTGGTACAGCCAGGGAAGCTGCAGAGGCAGAAATCCAGGTGGGATGTGAATGAATTGGCACAAAATAAGTGTTTACCACTACCTGAAAGACCTCAAAATGCCACTTCTGCTGCTCTAAGAGGGTGTGACTTTGCCTTGGCTTTGCCTTCCCATTCATGTCTTGGGTGGCCTGGGGTATCACAATCTCCAGCCTTGGCTGGAGTCAGGGGAGAAACTCTCTGCCCAGACACCTGAAAATTAAATAACAAAATATTATTGCCCTGCTCTGCATTAGTGGATGCAACCCTCAGCCCTCAGATGTCCTGATCAGCCCAGAATTCCCTGTTCTCAGCTTGTATAAGACAAACCTGTTCTGACTCCTCTCTAGAGTCAGAAGGGGTGAGATTTCTCCAGAAAATGCACAATGCTGGATCCTCAAACCCTTTTCTTTACAGTCCCATCAGCCAGGCTTGCCTGCTCTTTTCTGCTCCTGGACACATCTTAAAACCAGGGTGGTCACAGAATGGTTTGGGTTGGAAGGGGCCTTAAAGATCATCCTGGTTCCAACCCTCCTGCCCTGGGTGGAGACAATTCCACAGGTGTCATCACTTGGTGAAATACCTAAAAGAGGCACTACTGAGCTGCAGGCTGAGATGTCCACTCTCTAAATTAAGATTTCCACCAGTATTTAATCTGCATTGTAAGGTGGTGTCTAGGAAATGCCTTATTTCTTTCCAGCTTTGTAGTTTTTCTGAAAAAAAAAAAACTTACAAAAAAACCCAAAAAAACTGCTACATCTGAAATGTCACCAAATTTTATACTTATTCCAAAATTTAAAGTCGCTTTCTGCCCACTTCTAAAAATTACCCAAATATCCACCCAATTATCTGAACCAAACCTGTCCTCACATGCCTGTCAATAATACTAATAAAAAATTCATCTAATGCTTTTTTGCTTCATGTCTCTAATGCCCTATCAGTAAAAAATTAAAGATAGATTTGTCTGAAATAAGTTCTAACTGAGAATGTCTTTTCCTATTCTACATGAAGGAACTCATCTTCAAAGCAATCTGCACAAATCCCATTAACAGCAATAACAGAATTTGTGCAAGTAACTCCCCAAACAGCACTTTGAACATTAAGCCCTTTACTTAATTCAATATCAGATAAAAAACATGATCTAAGGCAATGCAAAGACTTGATATTCTGGTTTGTGTTTCACAATGGACTGGAGACTCTCACACAGAGAGACACATCCAGGCACATTGATGCCACAGCTTAACAACTTCAAATGAAAACAGAAAAGCTGCTTTTTATTAAAGGAATTAAATTGGGGGAAAAAAAAAAAAAGGCCCCCAGCATCAACCTCAAACAGCAACTTCACTCTCAGAAGAGAAATAAGAGAGGAAAGAGAGAAAACCTTCTTTGAGACCTGTAGACACAATCTCTTCTCTCTTCCTCCACCATCTTCTTCTTTACAAATATTTGGGCTTGGACTGTTCTTTTCTACTCTGCCCTCCCACACACAAACAGTGTACTCCCATAAAAATTCAGATTTTACCAGAAATGCCATGACCAAGGTACCACCCAGCCACCCTCTTAGGGACACTGTGAAGCACTTGGAAGGAGAGGGAAGGTTAAATGCTGATTTTTTATGTGTGGTAGAGACCCTGGATCAGGGAGCAGGAAGAAACAATTCCCAATTTTTCACTGCAACACTGCCTGATGTTCAGGATCATCCTGGCCTCCCTCAGTGCTTCATGTGGTAAGAGAAGACAGCAGGACTTCCCCACTGAAAAATGATGTACAAATTTACTCCAAGTTCTTGGTTGAAGATATTCTCATTAATGTATTTATCACTTGTAATTTTAGAGGTTAAAAATAAAGTAAAGCTCCAAGGCACCAGCAGCTGTAGATACTGAGCAAGCAAAGAACAAAATGAGGGTTTTTTTCCTCAATGAGATGGTATTTCAGGGCTTCCCTCCAGGCTTAAGTAGATCCTTAGAGGCAGAGAAGTTCTCAGATGGTCCAGGTTCCTGTTCTTCTCTCCTTTTGGTGCTTCTCTCTACTGTCTTCATGACAGAACACAAAAACAAAGTGTCAAAGCCTGGCACTCAGGAGCAGGGCACTGAGTGGTTGTGGCTGAGTGATTGTGGCTGTGCTCAATCCCTCCTTAGCCAGGGAAAGTCCGGCTGTGGAGAAAACTGCACTGGTAAAATGCAATTAAAGTCAATCAAACATCCAGGAGCTCAGCAGAGCTTGCAGTTTTCCTGTGCAAAGCTGAAGTTTCACAGTTGGAATGTTTGAATGAATTTCAGAGGAATGTTTGCATTTTAATATGGTGATCTCCCCCAGCACACTCTTCCCTAGAGACAAGTGTGATCTCACCTTAAAACAGTGGGAACACAGTCCCTGATTCCTGCAAAAGGTCCCCAGGTCTCAGTGACAAGTCCATGAAAGTGATAATAACACTTTCTTCCCCTAAAAAGGTCCCTGTCTTTTGCTGGGTGTCATCACAGGAGGCTGCTGATTGCCTTGGCAGGGAATGTCTCCTGGGCGAACTGCACCTGTGGAGGGGAGGTTTATGGACACAGGCTTCTCCAAGTCCAACAGATTTCCTTCCTTCCTTTCCTTCTTCCCTTCTTCCTTCCTCCCTCCCTCCCTCCCTCATTTCCTCCTTCCCTCCTTCCTTCCCTCTCTCCTTCCCTCACCTCCATCACGAGCTCTGCCTCCCCACCTCAGGACAGAAATTATAACACACAGTTGCTTCCTTGAAATCTAATCCATCCTAACCATGAATTTTCTGCTTTTACTTTTATTAATTGCTACATTAATCACCACTCAGACAGAGCTTTTCAAAATGAAAGGGCCATTCCATGGCAACTTCAGCTCTGTGGTTTTGCCTGGCAATATCACGCTTCATCATCCAAATGCCATCACTTTTTTTGTTTTACATGCTGTGGAAGAGTCTTGTTGCTGGAGGTCTTATTTTGACACTCATCTGAAGGTCAGGTTAAACAAATGCCAAACAGGAACAAGGTTTGTCTAATTGGTCCTGCCTTGCAGAGGGGAAACAGTCAACCTGACACCTCAAGGTGTCCTCCAGCACTATTTTTTCTCTGGTTTTATGATTTTATGACATATTAGAGGAGACAGCATAATTACAACTTCGGCTGAGATGTAGTTATAAAATCAACTTACAGTAATTGAGTACAGACACTACAGCAAGAGGTGTATCAGTCTTAAGTAAATATTGTAGCAGTAGAGGGACTTGGAGAATCATTAGATTTCACAGAAAGGCATGAATCTTGAAATTAAAAAAGCAATAAAACTGCTCTCAACAGCAGCAGTAACAACAACAACATGGTTATTAAAAACAATAATTATTTGCCTTGAAAGTCTGTCTAGAAACCTTGGGAGTGAAATATAACTACCTGCTTGTTTTGTTCATTCTGTATGCAGGAAAGAAAGATGGTGTTTCCTCAGAGACCTGAAAATACAACTTTTGTTTTGTAGGTGTATTTTTACGGGATGGTTGACTACATGTTGCTGTTCATACTTCCACTTACCTGACTGCTGGATTGTGTCAACAAATCAGATCAAGTATCTGGAAATCTTTCACATATTAATTGCACATGAAAAACACTAAAAATGGACGTGTCTTCAAAATCTTGGCCTGTGATACCAGAAGCCAGATAGGCTGGTAGGTATTTTTCCCCTGAGGAAATGATACATGACAACCATATTTCATGAGCAGGTCATTAATTCTGAGGAAATCAGTTGGAGTATCTTGTCAGGGTTTTGCTAAAATCACTTCATATTCTCCAAAAATCAGCTCTTTGCAGAGCTCTTGAGTCTTGCCTGAGCTGGGGCAGAAATTTAAAACCTAGTGTCCAACCTTTGCATTACCTTTAAATGACTATGTAATGATCTATGGGGAGATACATGGATTTATTTTCACCTCTGGATCCTGAAGAATATCATAAACCACTCAAGCTTTTGCTCTTTTGGTTTTATGTCACCATCAGATTCACCTCAGAATTACTTCCTTTGATAAATCCTTCCCATTTCTCTACTTCACCTTTCAGTGAGCTCCTCTGTGGCCCAGCAGGTCATTTGTCAACACCCAGCAGCACCCCCTGGTCTGATGCTCCATTCCCAAGGCTGTCTGGACAGGTCACTTCACTGACCACCTGCACTTGTGTCCCTCCCAAAGCCTGGGCTTTAGTACAGTGCCACAAGGAGCCAGACCACAGGATTATCATCCCAAGACTTGCTGTCATTGCAAAAATAACGATTTTTCAACTGCTTGATTCTTTTTTAAGTCACCCTACCCCCATTTGCTTGCCCATGATTGTGTTTCTGCTTGACAGAAAACAGCCAGTCTTGATGAAATTGGAAATGGTGGAGCATGGAGGGAGGAATTTTGTTTCTCCCCTTCTGCTGTATCCACAAGAGGCATCTAAATAGGACTGATGGAGCAAAACCAGTCACCCCAACACTTGTTAACCAGTTCTGTGGACTCTGAGCTCACTTTCTCCCATGCACACATCAATGGATGCTGCTGGGGTTTGCACCACCCTGCTTTAACTGAGGGGACGGCTGAGGAGACCAGTGGCAAATGCTTGGCAGCCAAGCAAGCCCAACAAACAGAGATCTTTTAGAGCAGGACTCAGGATGCCATTGAGAGGTCTGAAAGGTGGCAGGACTTGCAAAGCTGGAATTTAGGCTCAGCACAGGCTGTAAGTGCAGGGAAAATGTCACACGTGACATGTGTGACACAAGGTCTGGCAAAGCAGGTATGTCTGAAGGCCACCCTTTGGAATTCATTTCTTTTTCCCCCCTGCAGAATTGCTTCCCCCATCTTCACTGGCTGCTGTGCACCTGGGGAAGTTTTATTTTCTCCCTACTCCACGTGCTGTGGCCCTGCTGTAATTCTTTGTCCTGTCACCATCAGCTCCTCTGTCACTACACCCTCTTTTGCCTGTTGCTCATTGAATTATTTTCATTCCTGTCCTTCACCCAGCTCCCATCACTTTCTTAAAATGTCCTTGGATGCTGCTGTGTCTCCTCACCACCCACCACCTTTCTTACTTCATGTCCTGCTTCTGGGAAGAACTTCAAGATATATAAACCCAAACTATCCAGCTTGGCAGCTGTGGAGGGCTGAGCCAGGGAGGCTGTGTTGTACCTCTGGAATTTTGGGGGCTGAGTGAAAGCAAAACTGATACATCAATACACAAAAAAACCCTACCCTGTCAAACAAACAACAACAAAAAACCCACGCTGGAGAGATATGTGACTTATTGTTACTTTATTAACAACGTGGCTTACAACTGTTTCAAGTAAAAAGGGATTTCAATCTGAATAAAAATTAAAATATAACTCTGAATATAGATTTTCACTTATTTACATGGAAACATATATACAGAATAGAATCTTACAGCAAACTGACAACATGCCCTTCGCCCTGGGAACTTCAAAAAGTAAAAACACCAGCATTGATTTATATGTATATATATATACACATACATATACACGCACATATATATACATATATATATACACACATATGTATCAACACACCAACGGGATTATGTACACAAACTGTGAGTCAAAACCTTCAGTACAAACTGGAATGCAAAACAATTCAAAGTTTTCCAACATGCACCACCACAAATGGAGCGTAACTGCTGGTTGTGGAGCTGTTCCATGAGAGACAGGAGGGTTTAAGTGCTTGCCTTGTCCTACACAAGGCACATGAGAAGACTCAACTCCCCTCCAAGGCTGTGTTTGGGACTTTCACCTCCCTTGGAGCACAGAGGACACCCCTGCCTGTGCACGTGGAAGTGTCATGGTACCATTCCCCAGGTGAGTTTTCCAGAAAGAAGGTCCCTGAAGATGAAGGCTGCTGGAACAACTTGGCACATCCTGACCAGGTTTGGCAGAACAGGGACTGGGAAATGGAATGCACACATTTACAGTGTATAAATTATGGATACTTATATGTCCATAACCTCCAGTGAGGCTGGAGCAACAAGCAGGTGGGGTGCCTTGGGAATGAGCCTTTTTATCCTGTCTCATCACAACACAGAACAGTGTTTTGTATATCCACAACCTGAACTCAGGGTAATGTCACCTTTTCCTGTGGGAGAGAGCTCAAGTTTTAGCCTGGTATTTCCTAGGGAGGTCTGGAAGATGCAACAGGAGAGTCTTCAATCCCCAAACCCCTGAAGACACACAGGAGTCGGGTACCATGAGATAAGACTGATTTTCCCTCCTACCCAGCCAAGGAGCCTAGAGACATCTGTGAGCCAGATTTCTCCATCTCCACTGGGAAAACAAAATTAGAACCTTTCAGCATTGTGGCTCTGAATCTATTGCCAGCTTCCTTCCCTCCTCTCACCTGGCCCCTGCTGGGACTCAAAAACCATCTCTGCTGAAAAAGAAAAGCTTTCAGGAATGATGCTCACAGAGCCCAGCTGTGCTTCTGTTCTGAGAGGTCCCCTCTCCACAAAGACAACTCAAACCCAGAACTCCAGGCCCTCTCCTCTTGGAATCCTCTCTCTCTTCTCCCACATCCTTGGGAGTGATCAAGACTTAACCTTTTTCACTGCAAAAATTAACACAATAGACTAAAAACAAAGAAAGGCCACGAGTGTTTGTAACTATGACCCAGGTTTGTGCAGTTCATGTGTGTTCTGCAAGAGAACTCCTGTGCATGGCACCAAATCACTGCAAAACCACTCTTTTTCTGCAGGACAGCTGACATTTAAAGCACTGCTGGGCTATAAAATTCTCATCTTTGATGACTGGCTCATATTCTACATGCAGCCATTAACACCATTTACACTTCTTGCCGGAGTATTGTACCAAAGAATAAATGAGACCATAAAAGGCTTCTATTCCTTTATTGGGAGTTCATGAGCACCTAAGGACACAAACCCTCTCTTGCAAAGTCTGGCAGACTGCAGCTGCCCTTCTGCCTGCTAGGAAAAGGAGACATTTAAATTTTCTGTTAATTAAGTGCAGACTTTGACTTCTGAGAGAAACTGGTGAAGAATTGGTCCCATAGCCCACACATCTATGAGGGCCCTACCACGAACCTCAGTTATTTCTGGATCAAATCCTGAGTTAACAGATTCCTTTAGTTCTGCGTCAGCTGATGTGATAAAGAATATTACTGAGGGGAAAATATACATGCATCCACATTTTGAAAGGATTTTTACATAAATATACTGTATAAAACATCTCCAAAACACCCAGGATTGTGGGTGAAGGAATATTTGTTGAATGTATCCAAGTTGAAAAATGTACAGTCACAAGAAAAAGAAATAAATTCTAATGCTCAAGATGTTGCAGATTACAGAAAATATTTCCTGGAGTAAGGAATCAGCTTTGCAATCCCAAGCAATGGAAAATACAGCGTGACATATCTTAGCACCAAAAATGGAGCCCTTGGGACTGTATTTATCCACGCATAATAAAGCTGGTTTCAATGGTGTTCAGTTGCAGCATGTTGTTCTCCTTTGGCACTTGAATTTGGAAACGAGAGGAACACTCTGAGTTCATCATTTTCCAGATGCACTGCACCAGAAAAGCACTAAGTATTTGAAGTGCCCTGATTGTACGGAGCTCCTGGAACAGTGAGATGGCACAGCAGCTCTGCCAAATTTCATTCTGTGCCCTGAAAAGACCAAGGCAGGCTTTAAGGTGACAAAATGTTGATTATGGCAGCCCAATATTGTCTGGTTTGCCTTCAGAAGCCTGAGATGGGGACACCACACAGCTGGGACTGCAACAGGCTGAAAATTAAAGCCAAGGAATGGTGACTTTCCAGTTTAAGGCAAATTAGCTGTTTGCCCAGAGTAAAATAAAGGAGTTTGGGTGTCCCACTGAGAAACTTTTTAAATGCCAGCAGGGATCCAAATACCTCTGTCAGGGTGGGTCAGGCCACCTCAGCTAGGACATGCATCTACTGGATACTTCACTAAGGACAGGGTGTGCTTGGATTTTGGTGTTTTCTGAGGGTACACAGCATTTTTAGGAGGTTTCTGCACCTTGCAGAACCAAACTATCAAGGGTTAGGGAATGTGGGTAACACAGAAGAGCTGGAAACCCTGAAATCCTCCTCAGAGCTGAGAAGCCTTCATGCCTCTGAGAGGCAGGAAAAGGCAGGGTTTGGTCATCCTGGCAGCTGTGTTTGTGAGCTGAAAAAGGAACAAAAGCCCTGAAACCAAAGATCACTTTTCTTGAAGAGCATCCATGACAGCAGGAGGAAGGCAGGAAAACCAACGAGGGAATCACGGATGTTCCTTAAATTAATGATTTAATCCAATTTCAGAGATGGATGCTTTGGGCCTGAAAAGTGGGAATTGGCTGATTCTGTCAAGGTTGTGAAGGGAGCAGGGACCTGCCCACGATCTGTTCAGCCTGACTGAGTGCAAGCTCCAAAGAAGCCAGAGCAGATAAAGATGAGCAGGCACCACACTCTCTTCAGCCCCCAGTTTTTGTTCCAAAAATGCCCATCTTTGGTCCTATGCCCAAAGAAAGACCAGTAACACGTGCACAGCCTTGCTGTGGGAGCAAAGTGGTCTGTGTCAGCGTGCTGAAGGTCAGCATCCAACAGCCCAGAAACAACAGCAGGGCTGCTCCCCAGCCCTTGGCAATGGCCTTGGATAATCATGAGTTCAGCACTTCACAGCAGTGGCCCTTTTCAGGTGATAACACAACAGACTTCAGGCCTGGATACCAAATTCAGAACAGGGAGGGAAGATGTGGATTCACCACTGTCATCAGTGCATCTGTGAAACTACAACAGCTCTGAATCCAACTTAGAACCAACCAGGTCTGGAATAAAAAAATCCCACAAACTTACAGTGGTTTACACTTCTACATTGCAAAGTAAAGTGGTATTTTACTCTAGCAAGATTGGATTTCCATCATCTCCTTTGAAGTACATTACTCCAAAGCCTTACTGATGTTCCAGAATTGAAACAAAGTCCAGGCAAGAGTAATTAATTCCTTCTGATCTCTGCTCAATCTGAGCATATTGTCCAGTTAAACTCCACACCAACCATTCTCCACTTATGTAAGAAATGGCCCAAGAAGTTCAGCTCCAGTTTTCCTGGAAAGCAATCAATGCAACAGACAACAGTACCTCAATCCCATACAACTTCCCAACCTGGAGACTAAAAAGGAATAGTAAAGCATTTACCACTCAAGATAATTTTAGCATAAAGATTTCAGGTTATCAACTCCTCTGAGAGGACAGAAAGTGATAAACGAGGCAACACTGAAGAACAATAAAGTGAAAGACAAATAGTGAGGAGAGAGAAACCTGTGGAAAAAAACCAAGCCGGCGCAAGTTAAAATTAGAACTTTTTTTGTTGTTAATAGTTTGAGTTTTGAATACGATTTAACTTCCCTGAACAACCCATAAAGATTCCCATGTTCCTGGCTCAATGCTTCAGTCATTCCCTGACTGGCTGGCACAAGAGCTGGTTGCTCTCAGTCTGTGTGTGCCTGCTCCCCAGTCATGCCTCCACGAGGAATTAGCTGCCATAGGAATATCTACAGTTACAAGGCTGATGGAGACCAAAAATGGCATTTTTGCAGTGTGTCCTAGAAGGCATTAAACGTCTCTGACAAATCCCATGGGCCAGAAACTCCAAGAACATCAGAGCAGCAGCAGCACCTGGATTTGATGAGTGAAGGATCAGTGCTGGGGTGCTGTTTAGCAAACAGCCTTTCTGCTTCTCTTCCTTAAAATGTCTTCAGTTCTCCTGACAGAATCCTCCCAGGAGCTGTCTCCTGCTGACAGATGTAACACCAGGACTGGGCTGCAGTGAGGAGGAGCTGGGAGAAGCAGCCTCCCCGATTTTCTCAGCTGTCCTCTCACTTTGCTGGGTGCAATCCTTCTGTCTTCAGAGGCCAAACACTGAGCAACACTTTCAGGGGACCCTAAGAGGGATCCAAAGGAGTTATCAAACCAGTAGCACTGACACATTTCACTGCTGCTGTCAGTAGGAAATCCAGTCTAAACCCCAGTTTTTTAAGATCTGCCCCACTACAGAACCCTGTTCCCGGGTTTCTGAAGAACAAAACCCCACCATTTGATGCAGAGGCAACTAATACTGCCTTGAACTGATTAAAACTTGAACAAGAACTTCAGAACAAAGCAACTGCTGAGAACAGATCCAGTCCTGCTCATCTCCCACGTGAGAACATTTCTGATGAAGTCTCAGCATCTGGTCCAGCCTGCAGCAGTTGCACCCATCCCACTCCTCAGTGACAAATCAGGGAACTTGCTGAAAAACAAGCCAGGAATTCCCAAGTGATGCATGGCAGAATCAATGCTTCTTGCCTAAAATGCCCTCTGGGCAAGATCTGGATGTATTCCACAGTTTTATATCTGAAGGTCCCCCTTCTTCTCCAAAGAATTTAAGAAGGAAACCAATGAAGGAGAATGCAGCACCTGCCAGCCTGGTGCTGGTCAATAGGTTCTTCTGAGCACAGGGGTCAGCAGGAGTCCCTGATCCCAGTCTGCTGTCACCATATGGCTCAAAGACAGGTCTTTAAATTGAGTTGGATTTAAGAGTTAAGATTTTGACTATGAAAGGCTTCATGTTCCTGTACAAGAACAGAGCATTGTACAGATCCCATCACAGAGATATTCAGCTGATTGTGCAGAGCCAGCATGGCTCAGGATGTGCTGCTGCTCCACCAGGTCTTGTGTCACTTCTGTCAGTCCACTGCAACTTTGTCTGATATCACAGAGACCATGGGTTGAGAGTCCTCTTCCAAAATTCAGTCAGGAATAACCATTATATGCCTGGTGTAATACATCTTCCTTTTGTAAAACCAGAGAGGCAGGAGGAAAAAAAAAAAACAAACAAAAAAAGCCCACTGATCACCAAGATCAAACTTGAAGTTAAACTCCAGGTAATGCTACAAATGAAGACTTGCATTTCAATATGAAAGAAGAGTGTCAGAGTTGTCTAAAAGAAATGTTCATGTCCAGATATTGTCCTAGACAAACTACGGCCACCTGGAAACATCTGACCCTTCTCCTTGGGAATGTGTCTGCCACTGGTGGGTTTGGTTTGGTGACAAACCACCTGATCCATGCTGGCCTTGCACCACTGGGCAGTGGGTTGGAGAGGCTCACGAGGAGGGATGCCAGCAGTCTTTCCATGTGCTTTATAAGTACAGAAAAGTTAGTTCCATTTGTAGCTCGTTTCTTTTTGTGTTTGTTTTTCTTCCCCCTAGGGATAAATTCCTAGTGCTTTCAATTCCACTTGTTCTCAGAGAAGAAAAAGGATATGGGGGAAGAAAACCCCTTGAACAAGCTGAAATGGTAAAAAAAGACAGGGAACAAGGAGGGGGAGAGGAAGGAATGCAGAAGTGCAGTCAGTTGGCATATTGTGCATAGAAAGCAACTTTTACTCTCTCGATCTGGTGGCACAGTTTGATGGCTGGACCCAGCTTCAGCTCCATGCACTCCTGCACTGTGGGCAGTGTCAGCAACAGGAGGGCCTGCCCATCAATGTCCTGGGGAAAGAAACACAGGGAAAATGGTTTTGTTTGTGGACTCTGCAGGGCAGAATGCATAAGCAAGTTTGGAGGAACAAGAAAGGCAGTTTACCCTAAAAATTAAGTTCTTTTATCCTCTGCTTTTTTTTCTCCCACTTTGACACTGCCCATCTCCTTTCCCTCAGATACAACAGGGTTTTTCAGAAGTTGTCTAGTGTCTCTTCAGAGGTTCTCACCTTAACCCCCAGCTTGGGAAAAGCCTCCCAGCTGCTGAAATGAAGGATCATCTAAAGAACCTCTGCAGAGTCCACAGAGATCTGATCAGTCCCATTTCATGCCTAAGGAACCGAAACAAGGGGCAGACTGCAGAGAGACACCAGAAGACATGGGAGGGAGCTGAATGGAGAAACTGATGTTGGTCCCACTGCCAAGTAAGACCCTTTCTCCAGCTCCTTTTGCCCACAATTTGTTCAGCACAGGTTTATGTCTGCCTTGCTACATGGCCTGTACCCAGGTCCACCTAGGACCTGCCTTGTTCCCCTGCTGAATGACCAAGAGAGGGGCCTGGACCACCCAAAGCCCTTGAAATCTCTAATGTCCCACAATCCCAGAATGTTGCAAGCTGGAAAGCACCTCTGCAGGTCATCTCATTTCCTCAAGCATAACTATGCAACAAACTCCATGAACCAGCACCCTGGATGAGCAATTTTACTGGCAACTCCTGTTGGCTTTATGAGCCTCTTCTTAATGAAGAGCTCAAGTTCTCTTTATTCTTTAATGGACTGAGATGATCAGGCCACAAAACTGTTTTCTACCCTTTAGGGAGGATCAGAGTTTATGCACAGCAACTCACAGCCAACATAACTCCCCAAGACAGCCCTGATTAGGCAGCATTGAACACAAAGAGGATTTAGACACTTGAAGTGATGCTTTGATCAGGACTGTCCACAAGTCCATCCTCCACTGAAGGCTGATGGCACAGACCACTGCACCAGGACTTCACAAGGAAAAGCTCCAGTCATCTGTGTTTGGTTCAAACCCCTATAAAACTCTCTGGCAAAGGAGAGACAGGGTTGGCTTCCAAGCCCTGGCATTGTTCCAGGCTGGTTAACAAATGGTTGGAGCTCACTGTGACACAGCAGCTGCAGCACCCTGCTCTGCAGAGTTTCACTCACTCCAGACTCACCCTCCACCTTCTCCCAGCCCCAGCAGCTGGAGTCATCCATGGTAAAGAATCAGAGACAGCTCAATGAGCAGCTGGCCACACCACTGACTAATTAACCACACTTGCTTCTTCCTAACTATGGCTCGTTAGTGCTGCCCTTTACCCTCAGCAGTGGCTGCTGCTCATTAGCCAAGGAATGGCTCTTTCCACATAAATTTTACACACTCACACTGGCTGGAGATGAAGAACATTGGCTTCTGCTCCTGCAAACCTATCTGCTTAATGGGGAGAAGACTGGCATTTCCTAAATTTAAGTCATCCAAGGCCTGACTGGCAGGTCTTCAGAGGAACGTAGTTAGGAATTAGGTGTCTACACACTTGGGACATCTAGGTGTTAATGGCAAAATTCAGACAGCCAGTCTGGGCTTCAAGCAGCACTTTTCTGCTTCCCAGGGCAGTAATTTAGAAGAGGATGGAACCCATGTGGCCAGGAGAAAGCCTGGTATGTACCAGGTAACCATTACCTGTTTTTACACTGAGGTTTCTACCTATGGGACATCAGTATGGCACTGTGGACCTTGGCATGAAAGGACTAAACCTCCTGCCTTCCAAAAGGCTTTTGAGTTTCTGGAATCTCTGAGGATCTGGCAAGGCTCTGACTCAAATTTCTAAGGGTTTTCATGCCTTGCCAAAATTGGTTATGACCTGGCCTGATGGATCTGAAGTCTGGTCATGATCTCTTTACCAAATCCCCAGGCCCAGCCAGCAAGGTGGAATGTGCTGTAACACAAACAGGGACCACAGACACAAAGGCACAAGTGACAAAAGGACTTCTACCTGCTCCTGAAATATTTTGGCAAGGGGGGCACAGTCGGTGAGTTTAATAAACCTCACAACATCAGTCACGGTCCACTCCAGTGGGTTACTGTCCAGGACAAGCTTCTCTTCCTCTTCTTGCTTGATTTCCTGCAAGGGAAAAAGTAACAAAGAAAGGCCTTCATAAAGCAAAGTGGAGAAGCAGGGCAGGGATGCCCTCCTCAGATCAGCAAGGTTTGGCACTGAAAGTTAATTTACAGAATCACAGAATGTGTAGGTTGGAAGAGACCTTCAAGATCATCGAGTCCAACCCAGCCCTAACACCTCAACTAGATCATGGCATTGAGTGCCACATCTAGTCTTTTTTTAAACACATCCAGAGATGGTGACTCCACCACCTCCCTGTGCAGACCATTCCAGTATTTTATCACTCTTTCCATGAAAAACTTCTTCCTAGTATCCAACCTGTATTTCCTTTGACGTAGCTTAAGACTGTGTCCTCTCGTTCTGTCAGTTGCTGCCTGGAGAAGGAGATCAACCCCCAGATGTCTACAACCACCCTTCAGGAAGTTATAGAGAGTGATAAGGTCACCTCTGAGTCTCCTTTTCTCCAGGCTACACAACCCCAGCTCCCTCAGTTGCTCCTCATATGGCTTGTCTTCCAAGCCCTTCACCAGCTTTGCTGCCTCCTCTTGACACATTCAAGTGTCTCAACATCCTTCCTAAACTGAGGGGCCCAGAACTGGACACAGCACTCAATGTCCATCCTAAACTGAGGGGCCAGAACTGGACANCCAGAACTGGACACAGCACTCAATGTCCATCCTAAACTGAGGGGCCAGAACTGGACACAGCACTCAATGTCCATCCTAAACTGAGGGGCCAGAACTGGACACAATACCCAAGGTGTGGCCTCACCAGTGCCGAGTACAGGGAAGAATGACCTTCCTGCTCCTGCTGGCCACACCATTCCTGATCCAGGCCAGGATGCTGTTGGCCCTCTTGGCCACCTGGGCACACTGCTGGCTGATGGTCAGCCAGCTGCTGACCAGTAGCCCCAGGTCCCTTTCCTCCTGGGCACTGTCCAGCCACACCATCCCCAGCCTATAACGCTGCAGGGGGTTATTGTGGCCAAAGTGCAGGACCCGACACTTGGACTTACTAAAATTTAGGAGGAACTCTGTGGGGGTGCATTTTTAATTTAATTCATAAGTTAATGTTCTTCTGTGAGATGGTTTGTTCCATGTACCCTTTCTGTTACCTACTTCTGGTTTCTCCCTGCCTTCTCCCTAGTTACAGTTCTATGATTGGTTCTGGTTCTTCCTAAGGTTTCCCCACCCCGAGACAGTTATCTGTCCATCATCTGTCATGTAACCCCCTGGTCCTGTCCACCACTTGGGGGTCTCTCCCTGCTTCTGGAAGATTCTAGGAAAGTCGTTGAGTGATTGGGCAGGATCCAGGCTGTCTTCTCCTACTGTCCACTGTATGGTTATTGTGTATGTCTATTACGTTACGAGCCACTTCCCCATCGTATTTTATTGGTCCCTGGTTGAACTCCCCCCTGTGTTACACCCCGCTTTAGAATTTCCTCCCCGGGGACAGTCTTGGTCTCTCTCCTGAGGCAGACATCCCAAGGTGAGGACTCCATGCTGCAGTTCCAATAAACTTGTTGTGACCAAACCTCTCGAGAGTTCCTCCTTTCATCTTCCTGCCGTCGTCGTCTCGCCAACACCCCTGACCAGCCAAATCCCACCGGTACTGGAGCGGTGCCGGGGCTGGCCGAGCTTGAGAATACAGCACCGCACCAGAACTCTGCTATGAAAAGGCACAAACTCACCTCCTTGGCTGGCGTGCCCTTCTCTGCCTCGCTGCAGGCGTGGGGCTGGGGCCTGCGGCTCCGCCGGGCTCTCTCGGTGGCCGGAGGGGCCCTGTCCAGCTCGGTGCTGCCCCGCAGGGTGACCGCCCGCCGCGGCCTGGCCGAGGGCAGCTCGGCCGACGACGTGTCCGTCTGGTCATCGCGCAGCTCCGAGCTCGTCTCCTCGCTCCCCGTCTCGTCCTCCGCCGCCTCCGCCTCCTCATCCTCGCTCTCCTGCACGGACAAACAGCACCCAGGGGGTGGATACAGTGGCAAAGCCAGAGGTAAGGGGTCAAACAGCATTCCCATGGCCGTGTTAGTCTGGGATAATGTTTATTTTAATGGAATATCTTGGGTTGCAATGCAAATGTAACCAAAAGTATGTATTCTGTTACCATCTGTTGAAACCAGTTTTTCTCTTCTATGACCCATTCCTTGTTACTCTAGGGAGGAGGGGGTGGGTGTCTTCCATTAATGGGCCAGCTGTTAAAACCAGGTGGGGCAGTGTTTCTTTATCCCTTCCTGGATCCATCTCGCTCCAGGGGATATCTGCTGTCCATGGGCCATCCAGACTCACTGCAGGGCTGATACAATTACAGCATCCCACTGGGAGATGCTCCACCCAGGGGGAGGAGCCCAGCATTCCCACCTGGATCAAAGCTGGGATTTGGAACACCAGCACAGCCTGTTTGCACTGGATTCCCAGAGGAAAACCACATGCACCTCGTCACCACTGGACCTCAGAGGGAAACTAACCCTTCAACAGGATCACCTCAGCTCCAACAGAACCACCTCTGTCACTCCAGGAGGACTTAATTGGACTGCTACCAATACCCTGACCAACAGGGTGTCAGGCTGTATTCTGACTCTATCAGTGGTTTTTTTTGTTTGCTTTTTTTTTGTACTACTACATTTTTATTTTACTATTCCCAGTAAAGAACTGTGAATTCTATTCCCGTATCTTTGCCTGAAAGCCCCTTAATTTCAAAATTATAATTCAGAGGGAGGGGGCTTACATTCTCCATTCCAAAGGAAGCTCCAGCTTTCCCTGGCAGACACCTGTCTTTTCCAAATCAAGACTGAATTACCTCATTTTCATTACAGAACCAAGTAAATTAGCCTTCAATTTAGGTTTGTTACAAAATGCAGAAAAAAAAAAAAAAGTATGTAGCAGGAAATTCTTTTTCTCCTCCCAAAGGTCAATAGCAATAACTCATCTGGCATGAAATCTTGGGCTGGCATCTCAAAACTTGTGGAACTGCAGATGCGTAGGAGGAGAAATGGAAAATACTAAGAGGATAAAATGAAATTCAGGTTGACTGAGTTGAAATAAAATCAGAAACAGGCCTGACTTTACTTTCACATTGCCTCAAATTTTTCTGGCTGATATTGGTACTGAAAAAAGTGAAACTTTGGTGCCTTTCAAAAATGTCTAGATGTTCAAGATATCACTCTTTTAGTGACATTTCTGCAGAACTCAGGACAGAGGATTTCAGCCAGACTTCCCTGCTTTCAGCCCAACACTGAACTGCTGGAGGTGAAGTCCAAAGTTTCATTTGAAGCATTATACCAGATTCTTGTTATTTCTGTCACACAGGCCTTACAAACACTCAGCAACTGATGGAAACTGTGCATTTTGAACTTTAAATACACATAACTTGCCCAAATGGCTTTGACAGCTTATCTCTGATCCAAGTGTGAGCAGGCACCCAAGGCCATATGCCCAGGTCTTGAGTGAAAGAGCAATTTAGACAAAAATGTGTTGGCTGGAAGGTTGAAAAACTTGGCTAATGGTTGATTCAGGCTTAACATAAGTTTAAGTTCCTTTGAAGCAGGTATAATGTAAGGAAATGAAGCAGAACTACACCTAAATGAGGACCAAGCCATGAAGATGCAGGCAATCAACTGAAAACTGAATAAAATAACCTACTGTAGCTGAAGTAGAGGGAATTTAAGTAAACCAATTTTATTTCACATTGCACAAAGCAGCAATCACTGGCACTCAGCTAAGCAAGTGAAACCACACATGAGCTCTGTTATTGTCACCATGGGAAAAGCCCCCAGAAAACAGCCCACACAGAACTAAGTCTATTCCAGGTTTAATTTGGACATGAATCTTTGCTGAGGCTCAGACCCTGTTTGTATCACACAGCAGACTGGAAAGACTGAGCCCTCAAATTCCATGTATTTGGGACACAAACCATTTGCTTGTGTGCTAAGGCTTGATGTTGTGAGCCAAAAATATCAGGAATAGTTAATGAAAAAAATAAAATTCCTTGAAACCACAATGGCTATGAGCTATTATTTATTACAATACTTGATGATCTTAGACATGGATCACAGAGCTCCTCCACTCTGCTAAATGCTGTGCAAAGCATTCAACAGGCTCATCTGCCTGCTTTTAAGGAAGGAAATAAAACAAAGAGACATTAGGCAGCATGTCAGCCAGTGAGCATTGGGAAGGTGGGAGCAAAAAATCTGCCTGCTACCTCTGAAATGGACAAGCTAAAAAACCCCAAAGTGCCCCAGTGAAACCAGTCTGACCTTAGAAGAACAGAGCAGCAAGGAAGGATCCAAAACAGAAACTGGAAGTGCTCAGGTGTGCTGAGAAGCCCCCCAAAAGGAAAATGCAGAATGGGGGACAAGAAGGCGGCACCAAGGAGTTTTTGCTGATTTATCCTGGTGCAACACAAACCTCTGCAGAGCCTGCAGCATTGGAATCCACAGCTGATGATCTCCTTTTCTTCTGCACAAAGATGGATTTCCGCCTCTTCCTGCGTCTGGCTGGCTTGACATGGCCACTTTTCATGTTGTTATTTTCCCCAATTGGTGGCTTAATGATTTTTTTCCTCTTCCCATAGTAATAAGCTGGACAAATGAAGCACAATGCCCATTAAAAACTTTAAACATCCAAAGAAGAGGAACCTTGGCTTGCTCCTTGCTACAGGTTCAGGGCTGTACTCTAAGTGCAATTTAAACTTTAAAATACATTGATTTGGAAAAAAAAAAAGTACAGTATAAATAGGTCATGTTGGACTAGCACAGAGTGTTACAGCTCTTATGTATCCAGATTTATTGATGAAGACTTCAGAATTTAACAACGTGTTTAGGCAGAGCTGAGCAGTGATTTGGAGGGAAAGAGGCCAACAAGTTCCAGATTTGATCCAATGCAGTTCTGCGTGAGGTAACAGTCTCAGACACCCTTCCACTTGCTGAAGTTTTCAGCAGAGAGGGGCATGGGCCAGCAATCCTCAATCATGTACAGAGGAATGGGTTTTTATTACTTTCAACTATTTTGTGGCCCAGGTTGAAATTAAGGATATGAGAGTCCTCTGACCTGACATTAAATGTTTGTTTTAAGTGCCTCTTGACACACTCTGGGGATGAAAGACACTCTGTCCTTGACCAGCAAGGGTATCCCAGGACAACTAAAATGGCACTTGGCACCCATGCCAAAGTTCGTAACTCAACTGAGCCTTTCAGCAAACCAATGGAGTTTTGAGGAAAAATTCATCCAATCACATAAACCATCAACTCTGAGACGGGATAACCTCAGCTGGAGCTCCTCCAGCTCTCCATTTGCTACCAGTGGGAGTCACAACTCTGGCTCAGGTGCAGACTTCTACAGAAACCCATCCCCAGTGATCTCCGTATCCCCCTGAGCATGCTCCTCCTTCCACTCTGGCACCAAACTCAAGAGAATTGCTTTAGACTAATTACACTGCTTTTTGCAGCCTTTGTGAATGAAGGACAACACCCACTTCCAGTTTCCCGACCTGTTCAAGAGCCAATAATACCAGTAATATTGACAACAAAAAGTAGTGAACATTAAAAACAGCCTTCCTGAACAGGAAGAGTCATGTTTAAATATTAAACCCTCTGAGTAGAGATTCAGTGTTCCCAAACCTTCCAGCACCTCAGCACCGTGGTTCTGGCCTGTGCTGGTGTGTATGCCAGAAACTCTTTACCAAGAGGATTCATCTCACCTAACAAAGCTGTCTCAGATGTATCAAGTTAAAATCTCAGCCTCCCACTGCAGGTTCCTTTTCCGTGCTTCTTTTGTTAACTTTAGATATGAAAAAAAGTCAAGACATCCAAAAAGTGATGATGTTCAAACAGATGTGTTTGCATGGAGTGAGAGGGAGAGTTTTCTGGTACAGGATTCTAAGGGAACCTGTGGTGGCCTCAGGATTAAATAACTGCTCTTAGATAAAATGAATCCTCATCAGGATTAACATATCCCACAATTCCTGTTCTTCACCACACACCACCTCCCCCTCCTCTGGTTCCCAGCCAGCACCAAGAGGCATTTTTCAGTACTCACTGTACTTGGTCTTGGTGTGGATGGAGCAGTTCTCAGGGCAGACTTCAGCCACCAGCACAGGGCTGAAGAGGTTGGGGCAGCACTCGAGCTTGGCACAGACCCTCCTGCAGAAATCTGCCACCTGGTCCGACGTCCGCACGATCTTCACGGTCGCCCTGTATGTCTTCCCTCTGTACCTAGGCAGGAGCACAGGATCCCACGTCACCCAGACAGCAAAATCCTGTGGTGCTACAGACCAGAATCCCCTCTGCCAGGGAGAGATCCTCCCCAGGGACTTTTGGGAGAGTGTCTCTCTTGAGAATGCAGGCAGAACAGGTCTGCTTTTCTTAGTGGCTCCATTTCAGATGGACTCGAGGAAGTAAAGGGTGAAATAAATTGAAGGTGTGAAGGGTGAATAATTTGGGAAGGAATCTATGGGCACACTGGATATATCTGCAGATACGGCAAGAGAAGGAAAAAAGTCTCAGTAGGCTTGGTGAGGACACTACACAGGATAGCAAGCCCTTATTGTGAACTGATGCAGTTTTTGGGAGAGGGATGCAATCTCTCTTCATATCAGACGCTTCTACACCTTGCAGAGCTTTCTGGCCCCCACCCTGTGTTAAGACTGAACTCTCTAAGACCCCAGTGCACTTTTGGTTACCCTCACTGCCATCTTTCCTGCTCTCATATCACATTCCAGCTCCCAAAAATCCCCATCATGGTGGCCAGCTGTGGCTATCAGGGCACACTCATTGGGAAGAAGTATCTGGGTGAAACAATAATCTCTGCCATCCCAGGACCAGATGACTTCACCACTCTGAGATGTGGGCACTCATTACAAAAACCTGAGGAACTCATCAGGAGTCTCTGGAGTTATTTAACAGGGCTGCAGCAACAGGCCTTAAAAACTGATTCCTACAGGGAATGCCTGGAGGAGAAACCTGCAATGAAAGGTCTGTCTTAAATTTGCTACGCCACTAAAACATTTATTTTGGTGTTTCATACGAACTGGTTCTGAGTGATAAACGGCTGAAAAAGACACAGTTACATCCCTGCTGTACTACATTTGTAGATGTGAACCCTGGAAAACCAATTATCCCCTTAATTTATTAAACAGCAGCAGCAAGCTGTTGTAAACAGTGAGATAAGGTTTAAAAACATCTCTTACGCATCCTGAGGAATGCAACACGAGAGACAACCATGCCAGAGCCCAGTGCTGGCATTACAAATGTGCTCAGAGGAGGGAAAAGTAACACACAACAAAAGAAAAAGAGGGAACAACGGTGGAAGAAAGATTACTGGATGGGAGGCAAGGAAAGACAAAGATACAGTCACCAGGAAAAATGAAACAAAGCATTTGTCAGTGTATTAAGATCTGCGGTTTCCT
Organism: Trochalopteron elliotii; assembly: GCA_024734555.1. Classification (NCBI taxonomy): domain Eukaryota; kingdom Metazoa; phylum Chordata; class Aves; order Passeriformes; family Leiothrichidae; genus Trochalopteron; species Trochalopteron elliotii. Next base: position 435,839 of record JANPWX010000434.1, read on the forward strand.
AGCAGCTGCTGATAGATATGGGAGAGGAAGAGAAGGAGGTGGTGAAATAAAGATGTGACCAGAGAGTTAAAACATTCAGACAGCTCTTCCTGAAACAAAGGGGTGTGGGAAAATGGTTTGATATGTGGCACATGAAGTGTTGTAATGGGGAAACCCAAATGAAACTCGGGTCTGAGAACAGCCCAGTCCAACCATCCTCAGGTCGAAATCCAAATTATCACCTTGGCATAAAACCTAAATGAGCATTCCTGCAAGGTGGCAGGCTCTGATACCCCATTTGGTGCCAAGACAATCCTGCATTCATTCACCTGAATGCATGAATGACTCATTGAGCCAACTTTTCACACATCCTGAAAGACCTGGACAGATGATGTAAAAGGGAAAAAAAGTGTTCCTTTCAGGTACAGAGCACTGTTATGATCCCAGCTTCCCTATGAAACAGCTGCAGAGGCAGGCTGGCTGAGGAGGGTTTGGCAATACCTAATACCAAACCCACCAAATCCCACAGGTATTTAAATGCATCGACTTATAAAAGTTTTTTATTTCTTTTCAATGTGTTTGAAAAGACTCTTGCACTTATTACTTCTCCAGGAGCCATTAAAGTTTAACGACAAGCTGGATTGTTGGGTCAGTGAGTCTGTGACAGGCGGTGCTGCTTTCACCTGGACCCAAAAAACTCTGCATGGACTAAACCAGCACATCCAGACAAGCACCAGCCTCGAGGGTCTCCACACTGGAAGAATCATGGAACAGGGAGCACCTGTAGCTACACCTCATGTGCCTGTGCTTCATTTTATGTCTGGATGCATCTGAATTTAACTCACATTTATTTGTCCTTGTTCTGACTTTCACCACTAGGATGAAATGACTGCATCTGGTTTTGTTTCCCTGCAAAAGCACTCTAATCAAATTGCCTCTTGATCTTCTTTCTTATAAGCTAAGAAAGCTGCCTGATGGGTATTATTCAAGGATGGCTGACTTTTTCTAACTGTGTGCTTCCTATTGTGTTTGGCTGCCCAGGAAGGACCCATTGTACTACAGTGCCTGCTGAAAGGAAAAGATGAAACTAGGAAAATGAACAACTGACTGATTTCATAGTCTGCTTTGAATGCAACACACATTTTAATTAACAGAGAGGATGGCAAAATGGAGATCTCCATGACTGCAGCAATCAGTCTCAATAAACCCAAGGTGTTGGTACTGGCCACAGGAATATTTTTTACATCATTTTGGTCTTGGCAGCACCTCTTTCAACTATAAACCAGGCTCTACTAGTATTTTCCATATTCCTCACACACTAAAGATTTTTAACACAGGCACCACCAAATGTAATCTGAGCTGTTTCTAGGACAGCCATGTGGGAAGGAGCTCCTTTGTCAAAAAACCTTTTCCATGAGCATCTCTCAAAAAGTTACCAACTACTGATGCTCCCATTCATGTTTTTATACCAGGGCTCTCGGTCACTTGCAAGCAGCAAGTATCTGCATGCACAGCATGGCAGAACTGGAGACTTGGAAAATTGCTGTGTCAAGGATAGTATTTTCAGGTTTTTTAGAAATGGCTGTTCTTTTTTAAAAAAAGATTTTTCAGCTAAAACCAAAGGAATTTTTCATTCCTTTTCCCCCTTCTCTGCCCTCAGATTCCAAACGTGGAGGAAACCTTAAGGCTGGAACTATTTCCATGAAAAATACACTTGCTGATCCATGAGCAAAAGTATTAAATGAACAGCACTTTGCAATAGGATTTGTTCTGTTGAAGCTCCCTAAAATAGATTAGAGGTCCACAAGAACATAGTGCTTTCTAGAAGCTGCAGTTAGGGACTGCTGTGTGATGACACAGAAAGTCTTGTGCTGAAAAACTTCAAACAGCAAGAACACTGAGAACCTCATTTTCAAAAGTCTCATTCTAAGGCGTTCTGACAATTCTTGAGACTAATTTGAACAACTCACTAGATGAAAGTCTCAATTTCCTTTTGGGGGACTGAAAACTCCTTTCTATTCTTTGCAAGAAATTTCTGTTTCGTCTGTCTACCTTAAAGTCTGCCAAACACAAGGAGTTAACTTCCTTCAAAGCTATTCAATCATCCAGTGGCATTTTGTACTCTTGGAACACAGGATTCAGAAAGGGCACTGGAATGCTCTGGATGTAAGGCTTTGTCTCATTAAGTCTCCTTCTGATTACAAAAATAAAAGGTTTAAGTCATTCCACTGATCCTGGTTTGGAAAACCTTGTTCAAAATGAACACAAATTAATTTCCACTGTTTCTTCCTCAACCCCAAACCAGCTACCACATCACATCAGGCACAACTTGTCTTTTGCTTCTTGCCAGTCCCCTACTGGTTCTGCATGTTCTCAGAAATGGCTTCCAGGAGGATTTGGCTAATAACCTTTCCAGGAAAGTTAAGCTGACAGCCTGTAGTTACTTGGATTCTCCTTCTTGCCCTTCCTATGGAGGTATGTGATAACTGCCTTTTTCCAAAAATTAGGATTCTTCCCTCATCCTCATCAGCTTCCAAGCACGTCAGTGAGTGGCCTTGCAATGACATTGGCCAGTTCTCCCAGGGAGAGCTGGCTGCATCCCAACTGCTTCTTGTGCACATCCAGTTTGCTTCCAGTGTCCTTAGATTCTTTTCCACCTAAAGTGGGTAACACTTTGCTCCCTCAAACAGGATCAGGGCCCTGGGAACCCTGAGAGCCAACCCTCGCTAGCAAAGGCTAAGGCAAAGAAGATTTCAAACACCTCAGCCTCACCTATCACAAGTTAAAGGCAGTTTTCTAAAGCAACTGCAGTGAAAAGGCTTTCTTTGAAAAGCAGCCTCATAAATAAGCAATGATGTCTGGAAGAGGGGTAAATATTCCTGGAGTTCAGCTACTGGATTTGAGCAGCTCTCAGAATTTCATTTAATGAAGGAGTCCAGGAATACTCATCTTTATAATTTTGATCAACTGGGCTTCATACAAGACCCAGGAGATAACTTTCTGCACTCACTGCTTTTGTTTATGCCCAAAGTCCTGCAAAAATGGGTAAATCCAAACAGCCCCCTTATCAGCCCTTCAAAATGAAAACTCTTGAAAAGCATAAAGTCCCTTAAGCACTTTATGTAAAACTGGGAAGGAAAATCAAGATGTAGGTGCTGAACTTAAATGCACCAAAACTCTGAGGGTTGAACGCAGACAGCTTCAACAGGCCCTCATGGGAACTCAGGAGGATCAAGCCTGACATTTCCAACTCATCATCACCAATAAAGCAGGTTTGACTCTTCTCACACGGAGCCAGCAGTGCTGATGGGAAACAGCTGCCATCACACGCTGCAAACACATCTCTCTGGACCATCTAAACTGTTTTATCTTCTTTGCAAGGTGAGTGTAATTGATTCCACAGTGGTCACTTGTGACAGCAGAGTGGACTAAATGCAGGCTGCCCCAGGACTTGAGATAATGCATTCCTGGCAGTGCAAAACCTTGCATTTGGGGCAGTGGGAAAAGCAGCCTTCTCTTCTCCAATTCCTTTGCTCTACCCTACTGCAAACAAACAGCACTGCCAAGGTCCAAGGAGGTGCCAGTCCACATCAGAAAGAAGACAGTGACACGATGTGTCCCATCACAGCTGGCTCTGGAGCTGTCATCCTTAGCAACAGGCACCATCCAGAGCCCTTGGAGCTGGAAGTTGCTCATTGCAGGTCTCTGCTGCTCATTACAGGTCTCTGTTTAAGGTTCTGGAGCACTGTCACACCTGGTGGAAGGTGTCAAGTGCTGTCTGTATGTTCCACACTATCTGGTTTCAAGGCTGTGTTTTCTTTTCTGCTCCTGAACAACCAAACGCAATTAAAACTTCTGGATGGAGCAACTCAAGCAAACTAAAGGAGAAAAAAGAAGGAAGTGCCAGGGGTAGCCAGGCATGTCAACCCTCTGCCATTCACTCTTAAAAGTACTCAAACTACCCACAGGCAAGCTGGGATGCCACCAAGCACTGCTCTGTGAAGAGATCAGCCACAGAAGCCAGAGAGCTGCAGGAACAAGGTGCTGTCCTGCCCCATAAACTTTGTCTCCTTCTCAGAAGACACTTCAAAACTTGCTGTTCTGGCTCTGAGCCTGTGATGATCCATTCTGTGGCTTAACAAAATTGAAAGATGGAGCCTGACTCCCTGGAGAGCTGAGGTTGATGCCTGCTGGGGCAGCCAGCACACAGGAGCATGTACATGGACTGTGACTGTGGGGCCAACATAAAATACTATCATGGTTGGTCACTTAAACATTTTCCAGGCTCTTTCCCATTAGAAATATGGGTTACAGCAGCCCTAAGAGATATTTCTGCTTTTGCACAGGGCAGATCCCCACACTCAACTGGGAAACCCCAACAAAACCCCACTCAGGATACTGCTAATAGGAAAACTGCCTGTAAGCTCAGTTCTTTGCAGGAGAGGATGTCAAGTAATATAGGGCATTACAGCTTGATTTCACAAGTGCTAAGTACCTGTAGGAGTGAATTATCTGATACTTGTAGCACAAGATGTGGAATCCTGGAATCAAGGAAAACCAGGTCATGGACAAAGACCTGTTTTAAATGAAAATCTCTGTGCACGAGGTTGACTTTTAGACTTCCATTCACAGCATCTCCACTGAGAAACACAAAAGCCTGGAATTCTACATGGGTGAAAGAAGCAAATTAAAACCAGGATGTTTCTAGTAGATTTTCATTTCAGTGTGCAATCCTCCTTCAGGAAACCTTTTTAAGCGTACACAGAGTAGAAGTTTCTCAACTCCCTCCCTCAACCAGAGAAAACATGAACTCTCTGCAATATCTGCACAGGCAAAGATCAAATACAGTAGCCATCAATAGTGCTGTGTTTGGCAGCTATTCATATCAAATAACCAAGAGAAAATTGCTTTTCTTTGAAAAGGAGTTACGGAGTTCAGCACAAAGAGTGAGATTCACTGCATTTAACTACAGTACTTAAAAAGTCAAGGTGACCATTAGTCAACAAAGAGAGCTTCCTTCAAAGAAATATTTGCTGACATCCATCTTCGAGTGGGAAGAATTATTCTTCAGAAGGACTCTGGAGAGAGTTCAGGTAAGACTCCCCTCTTTTACACAGACAATGGTTGTTGAAATACATCCTATGTATAGTGCCCATTACATAAAGAAGACATAAATAGGTAGATTTTAATGCTGGAAGGAGGAATTCAATATTCTTTGGTGCTGTTTAGAAAAGAATTGAAGAATATATTCTAGAAAGGCATCAAATTTTGACCTGAATCTCTGATCTGCTACTACTTTGCCCTAATCATACTCCTGCTAAAAAATGTGTCCCTGCTGATTTGAACTTTTTTTGGTGCCATTCATTCTCACCAGTTTTTCCTGCATTAGTCTGACAGGCTCTAATTTAAAAGCAGCAATACTTCCTCCATTTAGAAAGCCAGGAATTGAGTTCATTCAGTAACAGACGAGCTTGTAAGAACAGCTTATCATAAAACTCAGGACTTGACTTCATCAAAAACTGGATGGCTGCTTGGAGAAAGACAATGGAAATGAACCATTCAGGTGAATATTTCATTTCTGAAGTTGCTATGCAATGAGTCAAATAATTCAATGAAGCAAAACGATAATTAGAAAAGTAAAACTCTCACAATAGCAAAAAAAACCCTTTTCTTACCTTTTTTTTTTTTTCCCCTAGTCAGTTCCCTTTCTGAAACCTCCCAAATAAAAGAACACACATTGAAGACTTACTTTGCTTTAAGTGTTTCCTCCTGGAAATTCCACTGAGGGTCTTCCACAAGCTGCAGTTCTCGTAAAACACTCCCTGGCTTGTAAGCTGCATTGATCACCATGCTGAGAACCTATGGGGAGATAAAACCAACAACAATGATGGTTTAAAAGTAGTCCTTGACCACACTGAATATGGTCCCAGGTGCTGCACAGGCAGGAGCAGCTTGCAGGTGCTTGTTTCTGTCCTGGTTGCACAGGTTAAGTGCTGGATGCAAGGAGGAGGGGTGCAAGAATGGATCACTGATGCCGTATTAGAGATAACACCTGAGTCTGATAAGGTAACTGCATTAAATGCTGCTGTTTGACCTCAAAAATCTGCTAACCAGTAATTTTGTCTTTGTGGCAGACCCTCTCACTGAAAGCAGATTCCACAGACTGCATCCATCATGGACCAGTTTAATAAAAAGTGGAAACAGAAACAGTTCTGAAGGCACAACCAGGTACAGATCATGTGCCCCACCACAGAGTGAACACTGAAGGGGAAATTCACACATTTGAGGTCACCAATGGGCTAAAGAGCCTGAGAGTTGTGTGCCTTGACTGTATTAACAGAACAGTAATGAAGTCTCCACAAAAAGAGTTTGCAGGAGGTGTGCCTGGAACCCAGTGTGTGTCCACTCCCTACAAGAGAACACATGTGCCAATCCTTTTAATCCAAAGTCACTGAGAATAAAAAGGATTCCTGCTATTGGCTCAGGAAATCCAAGCTTTAATAGCCTACACTTGGCATAGGGAGATAAACACAAGGAAAACAAATCTCTTAACAGCACCAGACCGTGTGTTTGAACACTCTGCATTGTATGCACATGAATGATCCCACAGTGAGTCTGGATTGGTTCTCATCTAATTTAGCTCTTTACCTAACGCCTGTTCTTAATCCCTCGGGGGCCTGCAAATGATTTCAGTATGATCAACATTAAATTTCTCCAGCACCCACGAACGCAGTTCATCAGAAATGAAAAAATAACTAGGTGATACTGCAGTGACCAATGTGTTTATGTTTGTTTGGCTGTTTTTTCCTGGGCTGGCTTTTTTTTCCCCCCTCTAAATCCAGCAACCTGAGGATTTGCTAGCTTTTGGAAAACCCTACAGGATTAATCATCTTCACGCAAGGGCTTCACTTAATGCTGCTGAGCACTCTGGGAACTGGCACTGGCTGGAGTTGCTTGGATAGGCTATTTAATAGAAGCAAAATTTAATTTATCATTGGGCCCTTGGAAACATTACTCAAACCACTCTTCAAGAGAAGTCCAATTAGAGACACCAAACACTGACAGAGGGTAGGTTTGGATGGGATATGAGTAAGAAATTCTTCCTGTGGGGGTGGCAAGGCCCTGGCACAGGGTGCCCAGAGAAGCTGTGGCTGCCCAACCCTGAAGTGTCCAAGGCCAGGTTGGATGGGGCTTGGAGCAACCTGGGACAGTGGAAGGTGTCCCTCCCCATGGCAAGGGGTGGCACTGGATGATCTTTATGGTCCCATCCAACCCAAACCATTTTCAAATGCTGTGAGAAGAGTTTCTGAGCGTGCCCTCCCAGCTGCTCACCCACATCTGCTGTTGCCACTCTCTCCCCACACAAACTGAGGGGCACTGGCCTCTGAATCCTGGTGTCAGGAAGCCAGAAGTGGGTTTTCAAACACATCAAGTGCCTGGGGAGCTGCCACACTCATCCACTGTTCATCAGGTGCCTTGATCAGCAAATCCAGGGAATTATTTAGCCCCTCTGCAGGATTTTGTTGGGAAAGCTCTCCTTAAGCACATATTTATACCCACCCACCTGGCTGGTGGGACATTTGGGGCAGAAAACACCTTGCTGACCAATTTCCACCAACAGTGCTGCCCTGCCCCCTCACCAGTGCAATGGTGCTTGTGTGAGTTGTCAAAATAGCTGGGAAATGAGCAAGGAAAGAAAAGCCAACCCTGCAATACCAGTGTGGCCCTGTCTGGGCCTTCTCCCAGACACCTAATCAACTCCAGCCCTGCACAGGAACTCACAGTGCCAGGACTTTTCTCAAAGCTGGCTTGTCACCAGCAGGACTCTGTAAACTTCTAAACTCAAGTTTAAAAAAAAAGAGTGTTTTGTAAGAACAAGTATTTCCCTTTCAGGGAAGGAAAAAAAATATTAGAACCTCTGGCTTTTACTCTTCTTGTATCTCAAATGAGTCACTGGGTTTGGCATTTTACCCTACAGCAAAGGTCCATCATCACAGTAACAGTGGTACCTTCTAGCAACAGTACCACTTCATATTACACTCTGTTAAATGCAAACAAACAAGATTTTTGGAAAAGAAAAATTAACTGTGATTTAAACAAAAGCAGTGAAGAAACCTAGACCAGATTCCAACTTTCTCTGGAGACAGAAAATTACATCAACCATCTCAGACCAGTCCAATGTCCTTCGGCTGGAGTGTGACCAGTCTGAGATTTTGGTGGTTTAATTTCAGCCCTCTGCATTAGGAATGGTTTGGGTGCCTTGGAGCACAGGAGGGGATTAGGCAAGCCCAGCCTTTGTTGTTACCCATCAGTGAGGTTTTATTTTGATGCTGCTGAGCTCTGGATTCTCAGAGCTGAGTGAGCTGGAGTCACACCAGTGAACACAATCATGCAGCACCTTCACCAGCCTCTGCCCAACCTCCAAGCACCTGAAATGCATAAAGTTCTCCATGTCATGTTTTTTCATGTGCATAGGGGCTCTATTCTGAGTGTATCTGATGTGTCTGATGCCACTGGGCAGTTCAGCACTTTCCTTCCCATCACAGCTCCTTGGTGTTCACACATTTCCCATCTCCATCCCCCTTGAAACAGTCTCAACCCTGGATGGTTTTCTTAGGAGATATCACTGACAAGGTACAGCCAAAAATAAGATCAGAACTCTTTTCTCCTGTTCAAGACTTCAATGATCAGCATTCTTATGAGGAGAAACTCAATTTCCCTCCTGTATCTGAGATATAATCCCACACCTCCTACCTAACAAGAGATGCTAAATCCCAGGCTGGCCTCAAAGCAGGGCAGTAAACTGTTATTTTTTTTTTTTTTTAATTTGGCAGGCTGATGTGTCTGTGGGACAGAGAGAGGACAGCAAAAGAGTTATCTGGGATTCTTTCATTAGATGATCAAGGATCTAAAAGGCATCTTTTGTCACAGTCCATTTTCTTTTTAAATAAAGAGCAAAGTGCCTTAAAAATATTAAGAGCAGCAAGCAATGAAGCTAATTAATCCTTACAGCATATTTCTCTAAGATATGGGGGATTATAGATCATCTGGAGTCTTAAGAAGACACCTTGTTTTATTTTACAGTGCTGCTGAGGAGTTCTTGGCATACATGAAGAACTGTTTGTGCCTCTTAGACATTCTGACCCCAGAACTAAAACTGAAGCTGACAATGTATTTATTTTAATTTAATTTCAAGTCAGCCTTTATTATACAGAAGAGCTACCTTACAGTCACCACTTTTCAGCCCAGGTGCAATGGCTGGATGGCAGTAGCTGATGTCTCCATTGTATTTGGCTCCAGGTTTCAACTTGTTTTCCAAGAAAATACCTCAGAAATGAGACAAACCTTGCAGCTGATGTCAAACAACAGGCATTGCCACCTCACTTGCCTCTTACAGTGAAAGAAACCACAATAAACCAGTGGGTTCCAGCAGAAAACTTGTGGGGGCACTGGGAATAATGAACAGCTAGGCTGTAAAAATAAATTTAGTACTAAACTTGCACAAGAGTTACTTGTTTCTCACCTAAGATTTTGGGATTCAAGGGTACACACACAGGATGATGCTTCACTGCATCAATGGTGGAGGTGAGGACAAGACCTTGGGTGGAAAGGGCTGAGGAGCATCAGGAACTCCAACTGTGCTGCAACTTTTTACCTCCATCCTGCCCATGGTTCTCCAAGCTGCTGGAACTTCTCTCATCTCAGCAACAGCTACCAGGAATCAGGGCTATCTCCCCTACAGCAACACCCTGAAGGTTTTCTCTTCACCCTTTCCAGAATCTGGAACTGGTTCCCATGGCCAGAACAAGCTTGAGTCTATGGCCATAATAAGCCTGAATTTTTTCTGCAAAGCTTATGGCCATAATAAACTTGAAATTTTTTCTGCAATTCTTTGAATTATTATGGCCATAATAAGCTTGAATTTTTTCTTCCAAGTAACACGGACCAATGCTGGGCTGCTGCCATTGTCCTGCTCCTTGGGAAGTTGTTTATGTCCCCAAAATGAGATGCCATGTCTCCATGACACTGCCATTTGCTCCTGTGTTGATGGCAACCCACACTAAAGCTGCTCCCAACCAACAGAACTCCCCATGTTTCAAAAACATCACCTCTCCCATCAAAACCCACACTGCAAAACCTGCCCCCTCTTCCTGGCTTGCAGTTTTGCCTCATGGAAACCACTCCAGGACAATTTTAGGTGCATTGTTCACAAATTCTAGGTCTGGCAAGCCATGACTCACATTTTCCTCTGAAATCCCCACCAAAGAGAGCTGGGCCATACCTCCTTGAGGACCAGCACACACTTGCCAGGCCCCACAGACTGAGGTAGCTCTGCAATCCTGCCTTTGTTTAAATATGGACCTGAGAAGCAGCGGTGGTTGATGTAGAGCTGGGGGCAGCAGTATCTCCCATTGATGGTGCCTGCAAGGAGAAAGCAGCAGTGAGGTGCCTGTAGCACTTTTATACCATAAATCAAGGGCACTTCTTCTTCCTGGATGTGGGAGGAAGGGGAGGAGAATAAAGGAGGCAAAAAATTCTACTCTGGGATAGAGGGTAGGGAAGCCTCTGCTATTCAAATCTGTCCAGCACAGGAAAAGGAAATGTTTTTAATAGTGACTGATTTGGCTGCTGAAAGGAAGACTGGGAAAGGATTTAATCCAGGACATGAGCCAGGGCTCTTCCAGAACTCACACTGCAGGGGGACACATGAGAGACTCACTGCAACCTGCCAGGAGGGGATGCAGGAGCTGAGCCTCACAGACAGGGAATCAGCTCAGGGAGAACATTCACTCAGTGAAGAGCTTTAGAAACCCCTCTTCAGCTCCTGTCCAACCCCACAAGCCCTGCAGTGCCATTCCCTGACTCAGCACAGGTCTACAGAGCAGTTTTCCTTGTCTGGGCTAATTACTCTGGGCTCCTTTACAGCCCATGGAGAGAAATGGGAACTTCTAGATGTGGTTCATGTGCCTTGCAAGTGGTTATCCACTTATTTTGGTTATCACACTCAAAAAGATCCTGATTTTCCCCATTTGACTGTAATGGGGTGTTGGCTGCAATGCCAACATGTGTCCCACAGCCTGCTGAAATAAAGTGAGTCAAATCCTGTCCCTGCTGCTGGCTTTACACCATTAATTGGATGAATGCTGCACTCACAGCCTCCTGGCACTGCCAAAGGGGAGAGGAATCTGCTTTTAGCAGAAGCAGCAGCCACACCACACAGTCCTGAGGTAACACATGGCACCCACCAGGTCCTGCTGCACCCAATTTCATCAGGGTCAATTAACAACCTGCACCCACCTCTACCAGAGAGAACTCATTAGCCTTGTCCTAATATCATCATCTGAAATGGGCAAGCTCCAGGGGAACTCTGATAGCCCCAGCAAGGCACATGGAGAACCAGAGCCTCACCAGCTGTACATCAGGTGGGTGCACTCCACCTTATACCCCCTGAGGATGTGGCTCCATCCCCTCATCCCTGGGACAACTCACTGCCTTTTTGGGGTCCTCCCCTTCCATACAGGACATGAAACAGGATCTTTGAAATAAGGATCCTCACCTGTTGTGTCTAGCTGAGGAACTGGGCAGAGGTCATGAGGTATTTTCTCAACAGGCACTGTGGATGGTAACCTGTTAAAAGAGAAATTGGGTGTATTTAATAGAGTATTTGGTGCATTTAACAGCATCAGACAGGACACAGGGCCAGAACCAGTCCTCAGGCTGGACCAAAAAATACACCAGCAACATCCTGGGATGAGGAATGGAGATATCTTCAACACAACCCCACTTCCACATGGTTGATCACAGAGCAGGATACTGCAGATGAAGGAGCCAGATCCAACCCCTTCTCTAAAAATACACACTGATGTGTCAGCTTTAGACCTCCAGGCTTTGAATATCCTCCCTTAAATTCAAGTTTCTACAAACTGCACGAGGTAGACAGGGAAATGCCCTCCTGGTACATGTCCATCTTCCCTAAGCATCCCTTGCTGGCCATCAGACAGGGCCTGTACAGCCCCAACCAGTAAAAATTTGCTGTTACAGAGACTTTCTAATATGCTAACAAATATTTCAGACTTTAAAAAATCCTCTTGCTGGCTGTGCTGCAGTATCTGGGCAGTTGTTACCAAGCCACACAGCTGCTGTGTATTATCCCCCCTGGAAGACCTGATGCATTCCTGTAAAAACACCACCTTAAATAACAAAAAAAACCCAAAACAACTTACTGTTTTTCTGGTTGCACAACTGCAATTCTCCTCTTCCTTCGCACTGCAAAAACGAAGCAAGGAAGAAAAAAACAGTTTTGTACCCTTCTGTCCTGTTAAGCACCCCCAGAATGCATAAAAAGCTGTGTAAATGCACTGACTATAAAACGACTTTGAACACAATGAAATGGTACTTAATTACTATCACCATCTTTTCTTGGTATTTTTTAAGTAAGTCACTACATCATTAAAACCTACTTTAAGGATGTAATAATACATTTAATCCTTCCTCTGGAATGCTAATATTGTGTTTTATGGGATCAGCATAAAAGAAAAAAAAATTAAAATGAAAACACAAATATTTTTCCATACAGAAACACATATGGATAAGATTACATTTTACAAGCATGATTACCTCCAGCATAATTTATCCCCAGCTATAAATTGTGATAAGGCTGCATAATGTTGCCATAGCAGTATTCTCCTAAATTAGGCTCTGGCTGCCTGATTTTTAACTTAAGCATATTTAACTCTTTGAAAGGGCTGATACATTTTAAAATTCGCCTTCTGGATGTTAATTAATATAAATAGTGAGGCCAATTTTTCACCTTGTGGCTTGAGACTGGATATGTTAGAGCAGGAGAACAACACCAAGCCACTGAGCTCTCATGAACTGCCTTCAAATGAAAATAGAAAGGAAAGAAATTTGTCTTAATATGCACTGGAGGCAGGACAAAACACTGTGGGCTTAATTGTGCTATGGGGGGATTTCAACTGAACACCAGGAAAATCTCTGAGCAGGCAAGGGCAGGAAAATTAGGGACAGATACTCTAGGAAAGGGCAGAAAATCCATCACAGAATGGCAGCAATTATTTCTCCATTTAGATGGAGCAGACCCTGTTTTGGAAAAGGGTATCTGGATGGCCTCTGTATGTCCATTCCACCTGATATTTCATGGGGGCTTTTCTTCCAGTCTGAGGCCTTTGTCCCTAATCCACTCAGTTGCCTGAGTGAACCTGGCTCAGCACAACAAAACCTGGTTTCCCTCTGAAAATCCCACTGACCAACAACCCCTCTGCAAACCCACGACCCACTGTGCAATCCCAAACCATGGAACAGCCTTCTCCAGCAGAGAAAACTCCATTTTTGGAGGGGCTGATCACAGACACAAATAGAAACTGCCTAATTCCAGTCTGGTCACTAATTCAATTTATTACCATTTATTGCAGTACCCTTCCAGCCTGGTTACTGGTCTGCTGGGTAGGTTGACAGTGTCAAAAATGGGATTACAGACCTCAGGGAAAAACTCTGATATATTCACTGATGCAACATCTGCACTGCTCAGGTCTCCATGTACTTACAAACAGCTTTGTGTGGTGGGGTGAGGTTATAAGCATTTGCTTCACACCAGCCAACAGGGAAAATGTCCATAGACTCCACATCAACAATGTACTCTGGAGAGGGCATCTGAGAACCTGTAAACACAAATTTATAATGGGATTTAGGCATGGGAACACCAATCTCAGAGCCATCCAAGCATTCACCACCAGCCCGGGGAAGCAAATGATGGAACATGTAAAAATAAATCTGCTGCCCTGCACCAAAATCAGGCACCATTTCATCTTCAGTTCTGCACAGACAGCAAGGATGGGGCTGCTGCATTTACAGTGCAATATGGTTCAGAGGAAAACCCCATTAAGAGCACTCTGAGGGTGTGCAGTGAAGCAGCCAAAAGCCAGGGAGGTTAAACATTCCCTCAACAAGATGGCCTTGCTGACCCCTGGATATTTTGTAAAGTTGCATAAGTGAGTTAGAAGGAGCTGTTGAATGCTTGCTCTTAATGGTAAGAGAGTGTATCTAGGCTTTTCCAAGGTGGTAGCTAATGGGAGAGAGAGATTTTTATGCCCCAGTGCTTCCCTGAAGCTTTTCTGTGCAGCTCTGCCCTTGAGTCCCATTTTTTAATGTGAGAGGTGGCCACTCTTCTGTCCAGAAGTGCCACCAATTCTCCTAGGGCTCCTCACATGAAACAAGAGCTGATCACCCAACAAGAGAGAAGCAGTATAGAAATCCCAAGTGGGACAGATGCACCAAGGTCTCTGGCACAATGCTGGATCCAAAACTTTACCTGAAGTCTCTATTTAAAGCAATTATCTTCCAATTTGGTCATTACACCTCCTTTAGAAGGCAATCTCCTTGTCTTCATTTATGTGGGTCCCACTCACAGAACCAAAGAATTATTTAGGTTGCAAAAGACCTCCAAGATCATCAAGCCCAACCATTAACCCATCACTGCCAGACCCAACACTAACCCATGTCTCTCAGCACCACATCTAAATTGACTTTTGAACAATTCCAGGGACAGTAATTCCATCACTACCCCAGGAAGCCCATTCCAATGCTTGACCACTCCTACAGTAAAGAAATTTTCTCCTACTTTTTTTTTCCTAATTTACCTGATTTCCACTCAAAATCGAATGAAGATGCTTGCGATGGCTTTGACTTCTTTCAGAAACAACTCCGTGTCCTGAGTCAAGGCACCATTTAACTACTCCAATTCAAGTTCTACTGCACTGGCACAGCTGGGCCAGCAAATCCACCTCCTCCCTCTGCCAATTCCACCCCAGGACAGACAGCTCCAGCATCAGCATGGGGTGATCTCCAAATAAAAGGGACCAAAGGATCAGCAGCTTCCCCTGCATCACCCTTGCCTTGGCATCTGTTAAAACATCTTTGCCTCCTGCTTAAGGCAGCAAGTGTTTGACTTTGCACAGCTAGATGACTACAGGGAGCTCCCCACTAATGTATGTTCATCAAGGGCTTGTGGTGTAATTGAAACAGAAATTGAACTTTGTGATGGCAACAGCAGCGAGGCCCAGGTGCAGCCTTTGGATCAGTAATAAACCTGCTGCTCTGAGAGTGTCTGGCTGCAGGAAAAACCTGAAGGAGGCAGGGAAATAGGTGCTGGTGATCACACTGCTGGAGGAAATAATGAAAATGATTCATTCGTGATGTCTGTGTAGATTCATGGATGTCTTCATGGTGTTTCTCTGAGCCCTTTGCTGTGTTCATGCACTATCCATTGAAAAGACAGTGTCTCTTTCACTGGGATATGGGATGAAGGAACAGGGGAAGGACACAGCTTGCTGAATGCAGGATTTCAGCAGCTGAAATTCCCTGAAAAACCATTTCCCTCCACGAGATAATACCACGTGGTCACTGCTTAGTTGGAACCTGATGAAAGCTCCAGTGGGGAGCTCCATTTTCACCTGATACCACAAATCCAGGCAAGGAGCCCACGTGACAACACTGAGTCAGCTGCCAAGACACACACACAGTAAGCAAACCATGGATCAAGCCCTAAACAGAGCAAGAAATCAACACTGAAATGTCACCAGGTCTGGGAAAACCAATTACTTCATTATTGTAATGGTGTCATCATTCTGACAAAACACACTCAATTATCTCAGAGGTCCTTTCCAATCTTAATTGTGCTACAATTCTAAATTATTAAAAAGTAACCAGATCAAATGTAGTTCTCTGCTTAACAAGCAACAGTAAGTGTGACATGAAGGGTCTTTTCCAACCAAAATGGTTCTATGAACATTCTAGTTCTGAAGTTTACAGCTGCAGCCACCCTGAGGAGCAAGAAAGCAGCACAATGCCCATTCTCCCCGTGTTCCTCCTGTAAGACATTCACAGCTACTCTGTTCTCCCTGGCACTGCTTCTGCTCTCTGGCAACTGATAACTCTGCTTGCCACTTCCAACATCTTACTGCTTCTATTGGCCTCACTCAAGGAGTGGAAAACAGCTTTTTTGAGACTCATTAGTTTCATCTGCTGCATTTTATGCCGCTCTCTTCTCGGAGTAAGAAATGTCCATGGGAATTGGGAGGTTAAAGGGAAAACAGGGAGACTGGAAACAGGGTGAGGAAAATGTCTGTGTCCTGCCATGAATCTTACAGGATGGGTAGAACAGAGCATCAACTCTAGAAAACTGTAAAAAGGGGAAATTACAGGAAACCTCCCTGGAGAAGCGATTAACCAAAGGGTTTTCCTCCAACTCCTGGGCTGTGCAGGGAGCGTGCATTATTACTTGTATAAATTCACACCAGAAAGCTTCAAGCTCTAAAATCTAAAATGAACCAGTAAAAATTAACAATGCAGATGATGAGCAATAAAGTAGCAGAGAGTGCAGTGCATCCCATCAAGTCCTGAGCTTCCCCTCCACCATGGGGGAACCGCACTGGTGCTCATTAAACTCGCCCTCGAGTTTAGGGTTCTGCTGCTGCACAAAGTGTGATTTATCACACAATGTTCCCTCGTGTCTAACTCGGCCCTGCTTAACTCCTGTGCTCCTGGTTTATGGCTGCAGCCTGGGCTGTCAAACTGGGAAACTGGGAGGGCAACAATGAGGCACCTGTGATCAGTGATGGGACCTGAGGTTTTCAGTGAGGGGCTCGCGGGGTAGGTGGGGAGCCCTGCTGCTTCCAAAATATAAATATTCAGTTAGAAACAACACTATATTAATGGAATCAAAAAAACCCCATGCCACACTTCAAGCCACATTTATTTTACAGCTCTACAAGCAGGGTTTTTTGGTTGTGTTATTTTTTAATGCCTGCTTTTAGTGTAACACTGTGCATACTGTAGTGATGTATTCCTACAGCAGCAAAGATTTCTTTCTGTTTTTGCAGTATTTGCATCTTTTCTGTTTACTACAGATCATTCAATTGCTGGTATTGAGATATAAACCAAGCTTAAAGCATCTATATATCAGAACTCAAGAGAAAAACGATGCACACAGGGTTTTTTTTATGATGAGTTGTAAAAAAGCATCCTTTAAGAAATTAAAAAAGTAAAAGGCAGGGAGAAAAAGATGAGTGAAGAAGAAAGGTGGGGGTGTGTTGCCCTCTTCCTGCATCTATCCATGTCTTTGGCATATACAAATGAAGGCACCTGGTCATTTAAGAAAAGAAGTTGCCAAAACGGGTCAGATTCTTTGATCAGTGGTGGGTGTAAATTCAACAACAGCCTTAGTGAGAATGGAATTTCAAACAATTGTTGATCCCAGCAATTAAAAACAATTCTATTTGCCCTGTGGCCAGACCAGGCTGCAGATGAGCTGTTGCTACCTTGAGCTAGAAGGCAAACAATTATCTTAAGAGTAAAAAACCAAAACCTGCCATTACACACAGCTCTACCAAGAGCAAACACTCGGGAGGAACTATAATAATCTGGGTTACCTGGCAATGTTTACACCAACTTTAATGGCTTTGATTAGAGACCTCTCCTCTTGCACAAACTGTCAGGTTGGGAATTACTGTAGAGTCAGCTGCACAAGTGAGGCACACTCCTGTTCCCAGGATGAAGGTGATGGCAGGGAGGAGGTTGTTATCATGGTGAAAACGACCATGTGGATGGGAGGATGGAGGAACTTGCAGCTCCCCCAGACAAAGAGCAGATAAATGTAATTCCTCATGACACAGAACTGGTCAATGTGTGTAAAACTGAAAAGCTGGAGAGAGCAATTTTGTGCAGACGATAAAGGATAAAATTAAGAAAGTGAGTGAGTGAGACAGACAAACACAAGCAGTCTTTAGAGCATGTACCTTCCAGGTGCAGCCACATCAGCCGTCCCTTCACCGAGGTGATGGAGGCGACACAAATCTCTGCAGGGTTCCTGGGGTTCACTGCCTCCAGCTTCATGCTCTTGGTGAAGCCACGGCTGAAGGATGTCTGGAAGAGTCAAGAGACAACACTGAAACGTGGCACTGCAGCACTGCACAGCCTCAACCAGACTGTCTGCTGGGAAGAATAAATTTAACATGGTTTGCTTTCCACTGGAAGGGCAGGATACCCTGAAGAATGCAGAGTCAAATCAGGGCTGTGCTGGTGCAGCCCATGGTGAGGCAGCTGTGCCCCTGCAGGACATGGGAGTCTGCAGGGGAGTAGAGACCCACCTGGTGCCCCTGGAGGACTCCTGCCAGAGGATATGGATACCCAAAGGAGGTGGTGACCCTGAAGAGAGGAGCCCATGCTGCAGCAGGTTTGTACCAACACCCATATGAAAAAATCAGTGATGAAATGCATGTTGTGTTCTGCTCCTATCCCTGACTCCTGGGAGAGTGGGAGGAGGTTGCTCCACATCAGCTCCAAGTATGCTTGAATGTCTGCCAGTGATGCATTTTCTGTTAATGTGATCCTACCCAGAGGGTTCCAAGCATTCCTGTGCTTAAGCATCTCTCACCTTGCTAGGAGAAATCTTATGAGGCAAAAAACCATCTTGCCTGAGACCAGAGAAACCTCTTCATACATTCAGTCACACAGGCTGATTGAAGCTGAAGATATTTGAGTGACCTTTTCAAGTATGCTTTTCTTCATGCAGTTTTCATGGATGGGCCCCTGAGCAACCCAATCTAGTGGGTGGCAGCAGTGCCCATGGGATAGGGGGAGTGGAACTAGACAGTCTTTAATGTCCCTTCCAACCCAAACCATGCTGTGATTCTCTTTTAAGCTCAATAAACAAGGCTGGGGTGTAGATGTATCCTGTTGTGTTCATTGCCACTGTTCCTTCCAATGCCCTCTCCTGTCACTTATTCTCAGTCCCTTCCCAGTATCTCCCCCACCACTATCCCTGAAAACACACCAATGCAATAGCTGTGGCCATACCAGGGCTTCCTTTCCTTGATTTCCCTCCCCTCTGTTCCACCTGCTCTGCATTTCTCTGCACTCAGCAGCACAGAAAGAGCTCCCCCCCTCAGATGAGATATTTTGCTAATAATAATTGGGATGGGTAATAATTGCCACTGACTCAAAATGACACCAAACCCTCATCCTATGTGAGAAACTGGCAGCCAGGCTCAAATTTAACCCTTCTCCTATTGGTACAACACAAAGGACCATGGGCAATTCACCTTGAAAACCATTGAGAGCTCTTTGAGAGACTAAAAACTCACGGCTTTGGTCTCTTTTTCCATCCAAGAACATGCTGCTACTCTCAAACACGGCTTGGACTGCCTCAAGCCTTGCTCAGCACACAGATCAGCTTCACCCTGCAAAAGCTGCTAATGGCCAGGGCTGCAGGAATGCAGGCTGAGTTTGTTTAAATGCCTTTTATGTTGCCTAACAAGGAAACGCCATTTATCATCACCCCAGCTCCTTTCATTGCAGTTCAGTGCTGGAGGCTCATTTATACAAAATCAATGGCAAAACAGTTAGGTGGAGTTTATTTTACTAAGCATTTGGGCACGTCAACCCATTTCATAACTGCCTCTCCTTGTTAAAAATCCCTCCCGGGGAAAACAGCCACAGCACCTCCACTGCCAGCACCACGTCGTGGCTGCACGAGGTGGGAGATGCAAAAAGCTTCCATCAAAGAGCCCCTCACAGCCACAAATCAAGCCAGGAGGCTGCACAAGGGACAACAGAGCAGTTCCCTCTGAAAAAGAATTGTGTTATTAAGAGTGAAAGAATAAGAGACACATGTTCGTCTGGTCAATGTTTCCTTAAACAAAAAAAAAAAGGACCAAAAAATGCTCAGACCTGACTTAATCTTAGAGGATATTATACAGAGACTTTTCTCAAGGCTGCCAGTGCTGAGAGAAGAGATCCACTGCTTGGCAAAATGAAAAGAGATATAAAGAAAAGATGGGGATGCTTGCAGAAGAGAAATGCAAGAATAGCCCCACTGTATTGGTGTGATGCAGCACTGTCCAGCTTCCCTCAGGACTCTGCTGGAAATATTTGCTTCAAGTCCCTTCAGGAAAAGGAGCTTTATGGGGCAAAGCAATCCTTTTTGACTACCAAGTCAGACTCTGTTTGTGGCACAGGTCCTCTGAGTTCATCAACAAAAAATTCACCAATTCACTATCAAAGCCTCCAAGCCAGGCTGCCCCTGAGCCACCACAGATGAGGAAGGCCATGGAAAACCACAGCTGGTGTCTGTCTCCATTCTGCTTTCCATAAACACCCCATCCCTCTGTCCCATGACTTCTGAGCCCAGTGAAAAGCTGCACAACTCCTACAGAAATCTCTCTGTCCATCATTCACACCACCACTTTATTTTGCAAAGCCTTCTGTACACCACATTTTAGGTGCACCACTAACATTTAGGTACCACCATCAGGAGTATTTTCAGCTATTGATGGGGTCTCAACCTCCATCAGTTGATGGGCACATGAAGGAGAGCACCAGGTTACTGGAAAAGGCAGAAGACTGCATCTGCCTTTCCCCAGGTGATGAATACCTGTCAGATCAAGCCACACAGGACTGTCATTGCCATAAAACAGCCTGCAAAATATTATTTCAAAAGCTGTGAATCTTAATGGCACCCATCACTCTCATGTCACCGTTGCTGGATCAAGATAGGACAGAAACTGTCCCAAGGACCAGAGTATCCATGAGGGTTAATCATCCTCTCACACATTTTCAACATTTTGGATTTTTATACATGTGGTTTGGTTAAATGTGTCCCCCTGGGATACAGAGAAAACAGCTAAACTGTAAAAAGGGGCAAATGATACTCTGCAATTTCTTTACCCAAATTATTTTTAGTAGCACTTGAAATAATTGCAATAACCAGTTGAGATCCTTGTCGTGCTGTACAAAACCAGAGAGTGGATGAAGAGCAGGATAATTACAGATAAAAAGACAAGACTAAAATAAGGGGTTTCTTCTCTTTTAGGGATGGAGATCTGAACACTCTCCCAGTTTCCTTCCTAAGGCAGCCTCATGGTGCTCTGGGGAACCTCTCAAAGCCTTGCAGCAGCACCTTTTCTGTGCATGTTGTTTTGTTTCACGTGGATGGACAGGAGCAAAAGGAAAAACTTACATTTCTAAAGCACAGGTGAGGTGCTGCCTCAGCTCCACACTGCTTCTGGTAGTCTGCCCAGTCAAAGTCCTGGCCAGAGTAACCTGCAGGAGGACAAAACAAAAAGAGCCATCAGCCACCACTCCCCACCACAGAGAGAGGACAAGAAGGGCCCCAAGCAGATGAAGATCTGTGTTTCAGCATCTCATCCTGCCTCTGTGACCTGTGCAGGCTCAGCAGGGCCCCTGCTTACACACCAAGAGAACCAGTGGCTTCTGCAGCCTCCCCTCAAACACCTCCTGCATTTCACTGCCAAGTCTCCATTAAGAAGTAGTAAGACATGATTATTTTCCTTGTTTTCCCTCTTCTGTGAACATCTTCCAACTTTTAACAAACCCATAACTAATGAGAAGTGCCACTGTCCCAGATTTCCACATGAGGCTAGTTATGGACTTCTTTCTCTTGCTTTTAGCTGTCTAAAGGATGGGGTTATGGAGCTGGACATGGGTTATCTGCTGGTCCCTCAGGAGTGGACAGGGAGAGGAGATCAGCACCATCAGAAGCTGATACATCCTCTTTTTCAAAGCAGGAGATAAATTCTCCTCTCTTCATTCATGTACCCTGTCTGACTGACTCCCCAGCAGCTCAGGGTGTGTGAGCTGAATCCCATCCCATTAAGAATGCTACAGAAATCTGTAACAGGAAAATGAACACAGATCTCCCAGCCTCAGCAAGCAGATCATCCCTTCAGCCTCTGCTTCTGGGTAAAAAAAAGGGATTCTTTTACATGAGCATATCTCAAAGAGTCCCATCACAGAAAGACAAATTAGACCTCTGCTCATCCACTATTCTTACCTGGCAATTTAGGCAGTAAATTCTTGGGACACAAATGTTGTGTGTTTTTGGTTTTTTTTTTTTAATTTGCTTTGGGGGCTTTTTTTTTTGCCTGCCTCTCAGTCCCTATTTTCGCAGTGCTTGAAACCAGTGATTTCTAATCCTGTCCAGGGGCCTGTGGATACTCTAATGACATTACTGCAGAACTGCTCTTACTGGGAAGTTTCAGGAGTCACCCAAAGGCCAAATTCTCCCCTCAATCTCCCTTCCTGGCATCTCAGCCTGGCCTCATTTCACAGAACATCCCTAAATGCCTTTTGCATTGACAGTCAAAAAGGGACACTCAAGATCAAATGCGAATGAATCATTTATGACAATGAAAATTGTGACTTTTTTTTATAGGCAAGGACCGGAATACTGAGTAATCCCCTATCGGTCTGCCAGATCCCCAAAAAAGAAGGTAAAATTTTCAAAAACAATGTGCCAAGCATCCTGCTAAGATCCAAGTATCTCAGATAAGATGATTTCTAATCCTAATAATTGCATTCATGACAAACAAATTACAGAGATAAAGCCTTGAGCTAAGATGCCTGCCTCTGTGGGGCATTAAAGTGCATAATAATTAAAAAACTAAACATGCACAGGGAAGGAAAAAAAGGGCCGTTACTTATAAAGAATGTTCTTTTATCATACAAAAGAATATCCTTGCACTGTTTTTTAACGATTTCTGCAACAGTATTTTCCTCACACCACCTCTCCATCTCTTTTTTTCTCCCCAATTTAAACCCCTCACGGATGGGTTTTGCATCTTGAACTTAAGCCACACAGATCTTGTCAGAGTGGATGGAAAAGGCACATTAGAGGGTTTTAGTGAGGTACAAAAACTTGGGTGTGCTGTCACCACACATCCACCTGTCAGTCTGGCCCTGCACCACTGGAATCACTGGAAACCCCTTCCCTTTAAGCTTCAGCAGGAATGGAACCCAGGAGGGGCAGCTGGAGAGTTAAAAATAACTCACTGCAACACCACAAGGAGGATTCTGAGAGGGGAACACCCAGGAATTGACTTCAAATAAGCCCTGACTGGTCTGTGGCCTTTTCATGGTGAGGCTGCACCTCCAGGGCTGTGCCCAGTTCTGGGCCTCCATGGCCAGAGACACCGAGGGGATGGAGAGAAAGGAACAGAGCTGGGGAAGGTTCTGGAGCCCCAGGAGAGGCTGAGGGAGCTGGGAAAGGGTCTGGAGCCCC
>JANPWX010000434.1:458919-545376 GCA_024734555.1 Trochalopteron elliotii
AAGGGGCTCAGCCTGGGGAAAAGGAGGCTCAGGGGGGACCTTGTGGCTCTGCACAACTCCCTGACAGGAGGGGACAGCCAGGGAGGGATTTGGGATCTAATCCCAGGGAACAGGGACAGGAGGAGAGGGAATGGCACTAAGTTGCACTAGAGGTGGGTCAGGTTGGATATTAGGAAGAATTTCTTCACTAAAAGGGTTGTCAGGCTTTGGAATGGGCTGCCCAGGGAAAGTGGTGGAGTCCCCACCCCTGGAAGTGGCCAAGAAAGAACTGGACACTCAGTGCTGGTTGACAAGGTGGGGATCAAAGGCTGCACTCGATGTTCCAGCCTGACTGGAGGTCTTTTCCAACGCCACTGACTCCCAGATTCTGTGATCCTGCTCTCAGCTGCCTCCATCATCAGCACAGGGCACTCACACCCTGCCAGACTGAAAGGCTCAGCCCAAGTGACAGCACTGAGAGCTGTGTTTGCACAACTCAGCTGCTGCTCCTCAAACATGCAACACCTTCACCGTGTTTGCCATCCCAGCTCCGGGCATGGAAGAGCCCAGCAGCCTAATCAGAAGCAAATATAACAATACAAATGTACTGGAGGTTTTGGAAGTGGCTTTTCCTCAGTAAGCTTTACAATCAGGAGCATTATCAAAATGTTTTTTTCCCCCACTTAATAGCTCATAAAACAATGATTGTTACTCTAAAGGGAAGTGGTCTATAAATCCTGCTCTAATAAATATAAACAGAGCTTGTTCAATGTTTATACAGCAGCAGCTAATGGGTATTCATTTTTGGCTCTGTACTGGAAAATACTGCTCTCTATTTCGAGTAGCAAATATTTGCACCTCCTGTTCATGACCCATTTACTCTTTCTTTGTCTTCAATAAAGCCCTGATAGACAAAAGGGCAAGAGAATGGGTATGAGACAAATAAAGGACTCCAAACTCCAGCATCCCAACCTGGGACATTGCTCTGACAAAAAAAAAAATCTGCTGATTTTGAGACCAGAAAACCTCCTCATCAATCCTAAATTAACCAGGGGTTTGGATACTTTTCACTCTCTGTCTGCTTTCTTTTTTGGTGGTTTATGGGTTTTTGTTGTGTTTAGTTTGTGTTTATTTTCAAATAACTCATTCTAATATCTGATTACATTTTAGTAACTCCAAGAACGTGTCTGCCCATAGAAAAGGTTTTAAGGTGCTAAAATTCAGTTTGGACATGCAGCCCTCATACACAGGATAAAAAATACAGCAACACATAGAATGCATCTATCTGCCACTGGCTTTATGCCTCTTTAATAGCTTCCCCCTAGGATTTCTATCTCACAGCAGAAAGCAAATTTGATTTTCACCAGGGGAACAAGGAGAGACTTTCTGAACTTTTTCAGGTGCCCAGGTGGATCCCAATAATGAGGCATCACACAAGATCATAGAACCAGAGTCACAATGGTTGGAAGGGGCCTAGAAGGTGACCCAGGGCAGGGACACCTCCCACTAGACCTGGCCAAACTGAAAAATATTCATACGACAGATGCTTCAGATATGTCTTAAAATGTTGGCATCTGAAAGAGAGTTCACACACACTTGACCCATAAAACACCATCTCAGACAGGCTTTCTATCAGCATGGATTGGAAATTTTTAAGCCTATGGTCTCCTTCAGTTAATTACCCTGCTTGGGGCAAGCTGCATGTGAATTTGGGCAGGAAAAACCCCAAAATATTCCATTTACTTTCATTTTCAGCAACTTTTCTGGCCAGTGAGTGCTTACACAGGCATTATCATTTCACCTGGGTTTCAGCAGGAGAGAGCTAAAGCCCAAGATAGCAGATTTATTTCAGCAGAAGCAGCAGAGCAATCATGGATGCACCACATGCAGCTGCACGCACAGGGCTCCAAGACTTGGGTGGGAATTTCAAATTATGTGTGCTAAAGAAGCACTCTGGATATACATAAGAGGATTCTGAATCTGGTAGGGAATAACCCCTTCCCTTCCCTGGGTTTGGCAGCATCATGCTTTTTCCAAAGTGAAGACAAAAGTTCATACACAAAACTTAGCTTGATTTTTTATTTTTTTCAGGCATTTCTTTCTCCCAAGCAACACTGACTTTTGGCAACAGACCAACAACCCAGCCAGCTTCAAAAACCTGAAATTCCAGGGAACCAACACGTTTTGCAAGCAAAGAAATATAGCTAGGGCACCACAGGTGGCTGTCTGAAGTTGGGAGTAATTACCTGCACTGCTACAAAGTTGAGGAACAGCAGGGCTGGAGGCTCTTTCTCCTGGCTCTGACCTAAACACTGGTTGCAGTGTGTCCTGGGATTTGTTGAGACAGCCAAGGAAATCCCTCCACACACCTGGGCAGGCAGCTGTTTTCAGCTCAGACATTCAGATTTAGGAGCTTTGCTTGGCCTCGGTGTTGTACCAAGGTGGATGAAACACGGTTTTGTCACTAGAGTGACTGGACTTTTAATGCTCCTTCTGCTCTCTACACACACAAAGAACTGCTAGGATTCATTCCACAGGGATTCAAGAGGATTTCACAAGCCTGGATCAGACTTTAAAGCACAGGGACATCAATCCACCAGCAAGACACATTTGTTGAGATGTTCATGGGCTGGCAGGAGCCAGAACAGCCCCAGACACTCCGGAGAACTACTATGGCTTGAGATACTTCAGCTGATGCTCTGAAAGCAACCACCACCACAGTTTTTAAGGCAATAATAACAAGCAAATGCCCTTCAGAGTAAACCCAGAGGTCACTGAGAAGGAATACAAACCCTTGGGAGGTGTGAGATTGACTCCGTTTTTAAGGCACCACTGTATTGGCAAGATCCCCAAGGAATCTGCATGGCAAAGCATCGAGATTTTGCTGGCTTCAGGTCTCAAGTCATCAATGGTCACTTGGAAATAATGATTGTTAAAAACCTAAGGGGTGAAAAAGAAGAGACCAAAATGAGGAGTCAGATTTGCTGCAATATTGGGTAACGTGGAAAGCTGAAACAGCCAAACCTGGGGATCAAACCAGTGAAAATGATTTCCTCTCACCTAAACCTTTTCATCAAAGTGTTTCTACCCAAGAGATCAAAGCCTAAGTTTTTAGAGATGGGTGAAATGAGGCAATGGAAAGTGCTGAGGTTCAGGGTCTCACAGCTGAGCAGTGACTGGGGATGATCCTGAAGACCCCAGAGCTTTCCTCTCTCTTGCATTTGAGTGTGTGGATTAAATATCCAACTACCACCTCCATTCAGCTGTTTTATTTCCAAGGTTTCTCAGAGGTGCAGGGAAAATACATATGGATGGAGGGGAGAAAAAAGACAGAAGAGGAATCCTTTTTTTTTTGCATGCAAATGATAGATGAACGTGCTCATCCCCATTGGTTTTAAGTGCACGGAATCAGGTGGTGATGCTTATGGAAAAGAAAGAATTAATTAGGAACATCCATGTATTTTAAATCTATTTCTTATCGTGTCCTCCAGCCACATAAGTAGCACTCTTGGGTTTTCTTTCCTATATGTGGTGGAAATCAGGAAGGGCTTCCCAGTGAGGCTCTTTCTCTCCCTCCTTTCGGAGCACTCACCTTGGTCACTGATGCAGGACAGATATGAAATGGCTCCCTCATATTCACTGCCTCCAGCTTCATCCCCACAGTGAAGAAGTGGTTTCTCAAATCAGCGTGGTCCTGTAGGAAGAGGAACACGTGGTGACACCAAGAAGGAGCCAACACATCTGAAAACCAATTTGAAAGGTGTCCACATGGGTTTTGTCAACTTAGCTGGTCCTATGTTCTCTCCATGACAACCCAAGCACAGAAACAGAGGGGACAAGTGTAGCCCTGGTTCGTGCCTGAGACGTTTTGGTTTTCTGAAATTCTTTTCCCAGGGAATTTTCTGTAAACAAGAGACATCTCAGGCACAAACCAGGATTACACACAAGCTCAGTCCCAGAGGACACATCTACAGCACCAAGCCCATCATACCTAAAGCACAGGGTATGTCCATCTCAGCAGCAGAATCCAACCAGAACTTGGCCCACAAGGAGATTCTGCTCACCAAAATGAGGATCTGGCTGAGAAACTGCTGCTTGAAAATCTCCCGTGGGCAGAGCCTCTCCACCTCTGACAGCCACCACCCTCTGGGAGCAACTCAGAGTCCAGAGGAGCCAAGACTCAAACTGAAACCCCCCAGGGTAATGCACAAGATGCTCAGCACGACCCTGATCTACCCTGATGGATGTCCAACACCTGCAGGGCACCAAAATAAGCACCTGGGCTGCTCTCCAAGATGGCAAGATGGAAAGGGGTTTTTTTCCAGCCAGGAGACTGGAAATGGATTAAGGCTTGGACAGTGAACTCAGACCCAAAATGTGGGCAACCAGAGAACATGATGATGGGAAAACAGGCAGCTGTGCTCAATGAGATGCCCAACGTAACACTTCTACCTGGGATAAAACCTGGCTGCACCCACAGGCTACACATAGAGGGTTTCCCACAGCAGCTCTGGGGATGCAGGAGGCAGTCCTGAAATTCAGAAACAACCCAGATTCAACCCCCTGGTTTTCCACCAGTTCAGTGTTTAATTACTCCATCCCTTGTGACCCCTACCTAACAGTCACACCAGCTGCCACCCTAATTCCAGGGTAATGACTGCATTTTGTGCTCATTCAATAAACGTCCCACAGTGTTTCTAAACCACTAGTGCATTAGCCAATACAAGCACAGAGATGATGTTATATTTAGCATACACTCACAGAATACTCCAAAATACATGCAGAAAGCTTGCTATCTAATAAGTGGTTAGCAACAACAATCCCATCTACATTCATTGCTACATGTGGTATTCTTGTTCTAAAATGATTTTCTATTGATCCAAAGTTGTGTTTCATTGTGTTTTCTTTTCCCAAGAACTGTCTGCACTTGTAAGGGCTTAACAACTTCTATTTTGGAATCTTACATTCCAACTGCTGCTAGAGATAAGGATTTTTACAAGCTCCAACCACAGCTAAATTAATGGTTGTTTTCATCTTACCAACCTGCAGTGGTATGGAGCCCTTTTTGGAGAGAACCAAAAAGCAGACAAAAACCACCAATGGAACTATAATGAATTTTGTCTCAAAACAGAAGAAAATACTGATGAGGAAACTGAGGAATATTTAAGGATAATGGCCCAGAGCCCAAGGAACTAGTGGTTGAGGAAGGCGAAGACATCCAGGAGTTTGAGCATCCTTCTCATAAGGGCATGCAACGATAGGATGAGGGAGAATGGTTTTAAGCTGAAAAAAAGGCAGATTTAGATCAAATATTAGGAACAAATTCTTTACTGTGAGGGCACTTAGTCACTAGAACTGGTTTCCCTGAGAAGTTGTGTATCTCCATTCCTGGAAGTGTCCAAGGCCAGAAACCTGGGATAGTGGGAGGTGTCCCTGCCCGGGGCAGGGGAGTGGAAGGAGATGAGCTTCAAGGTCCTGTCAAAAACTGCCACCTTTAATGCTGAAAAGGCTTCAGAGGGAAAAGATGATGGCTACAAAACTCCAATCTCACCAGCACTGAACTTCAAACCCTGAAAGGAAAAACAGCATTTGGACTGGAGGGCTGCCTCCTCCTGCCTCAGGATCCACACTCTGAGTCTCTTAATCCTTGGGGCAAGGTTGTAAAGAAAAGGCAACTTTGCAAAATGTGCATCTGGAATCAGCATCTCCCCACAAACGTTCCATGATTCGACTCACGCTTGGATCCAGCCTCGATACATAATAAGCCAAGATCCACCAAAGTACTTAATCATGTTTATCTTTAAACACTCAAGTAGTTTAATCAACTTTTAAAGTAATTTGTTGATTGAGACCAAAATATACTGACACCAAACCACACTGCTTCTCCTTTTTATCTGAATCATTTTCTTTGCTGTTTCTCCTTCTATTTGTTTTGGCTTTTTTTCAAAGGGGAAAAATAACCCAGACAGGGGGTAAAAAAGCACTAGTAATATTTAAAGGTATTTTATTTCAAAAGCACTGTGTACCTAGGGATCAAATCTCCCTTGTCATTCAGCACAGCAAGTAAATATTTTCCCCATTAAATTAGTAGCAAGAGTGAACTCACAAGGGGAGTTCACGGGATCTCAAGTACATCTCTCCCTTTTGAGGGTCAAACTCCTCTTTGAAGCAGGAACATGCATTTCTTTGGAGAAATGCTGTGGAAGTAAAAACACTTTCTGTGTTAAATGTCGTTTTTGAGATGGAAAAGCTTTCATGGAGAAAAAGCCTTTGTATTGTACCTCTCTGGAAAATGGTCAGGGTCTGGACATTCGATCTATCTCGTATACTGCCTAAAGAGAAACATCAAAATTTACCCAAGCAGCTTTATATTTCTGCAGCCACAAAAGGAAAGAAAAAAAGATTCCTGATGCCATTCTCTGGTTCCAGCGCTGGAGCTGCCTCAGCCAGCAGGGAATTACTCAGGATTTGGCATATGCTCCTCTTCAAAACTCCAATTAATTTACATAATTTCTAAGAATAGGTTCCAGAGAAGTGATGGCAAAGCTTTTAATTAGTATTAGACTCAAAGTGATACACTGGATAATGAACTGCTCTCTCTTCCCTTTATTCACGTTGACAGGAACGACGCCTGTTTAATAAAAGCAGCTACAAGGGAAGGACTGGAGGGGTGAGACTTTCCCCTGGTCCCCGCCAGGCTCTGCAGCTGAACAAAAGAAATGCCTGAAGTGATAATGGGTGGCAGAATTCGACCCTCTGCTGCTATTTCACAGCATTCAATGCCACCAGCGAGGATGTCACCAGCCATTATTTTCTAGCAGCTTCTCCAAGTGACTTTCGATTTCCTTTGAAATGGAGATCAACAGGCAGAATAGTTTTGACCAGCTGGAGTGTTTTAAAGCCTCGTGCATGGTGGGCTTTTACTCCTACTGGCAGTCAGGGCTTCCCAGGGGCAGCCTCGCTGACCACACAGAAGCCTGGGTTGGATATTAGGAAAAATTTCTACACTGAATGGGCTGCCAAGCACTGGCACAGGCTGCCCAGGGGAAGTGCTGGAATCACCATTCCTGGAGGGATTTAGAAGTTGTGCAGATGTGGCATTTGGGGACATGGTTTAGTGGTGGGCTTGGCCATGCTGGGTTAATGGTTGGACTCGATCTTGGAGGTGTTTTCCAAGCTAAATGACTCAATGTTTCCATGATTCTATAATTTATATCAGTAGATCTCCTGTCCTGGGGTTCAAAAGCCCTGAGAGGGCAATGGAAACACCCTCTGGCTGCTGAGGAGCAGTCAAGTAACCTGGAGTGACAATCAACAAGGACACAGGAGAGCCCCTTACAGCAAAGTGAAACATCATGGCACAAAGCATTCAACAAATTCAAACGTGGCACGGGCACCACAGCTGCTCACTCCAAGGGTCACAGTCTCTAACATGATGGATTACAGCTCAGGGGTAATGAGTGCAGCACTGCAAAACTCCTCAATGAGCCTCTGTCACTCACAGTCCAAACCCACTGGCAACAGCCAGAGCTGTCAAAGCTCTCACTATAATCCCAAAAAAGCAATTAAACTCAGCCCCACTCTTACAGCTTTAGAGCTAGGGGTGCATTTGCAAATTTGCAAATGCAAAGCCCCCTGGGCCACCTGAAAGCCAGCCCTGCTTTGATACACATCTGCACCATGATTTCCATCCTTACATGGCTTGTGTTTCTGTAATTATTCTGCAAAAATTACAGATGGGCTTTGCAACAGCTCACTGCATCCAGCATCGCAGGCAGGGCTGGGAACTGCAACATCTGGAGGTTAAGTAACAAGTCAGCCACAGTGCTGGGAGCAGAAACAGGCTCCAAATTCCCAGCCTTCTTTCTCAGGTCTGAGACAGCCACACAATTTTCTCTCTCACAGCTAACAAGCCACCAGCAGCGCGGATTTCAGAAATGCTGGGTGACATGGCAGCCTAAATGTCACTCCAAAAGAGATCCACAAAGAGATTTAGAAAAGCATTGCAACTCTTAAGGATGTGAGTAAGCCTTGGGGAAGTACCTGTGGTGGGTAACATGCTTAAGTTCTGATCATTAACTCAGTAAGTATTAGTTTCAGGTGATGGACTCAGAAGGAGAAATTTCAAAATCATCACTGCAATTTGCCCAACCTGGTAGCTAAATACCAGGTCAAAAAATGTAATTTCTGCTAAAAAAAATGCCATTTGGGTGTAAATAAACTCAATTTTGTCCATGTCACAAGAGTGGAGCTCAGGTAATTTTACAGTGCACTGGGTAAAGCTGATAGAGCAGGGGGACTTGGCTAAGCTGCTTTTGTCTGTGACACTCAGGGAAGCTGCACTCTGGGCTGGTTGTTCTATCTGTGTCCCCAAACCCAAGGAAGGGCATCACTTTCAGATTGTGAAATGTCCATTTTTAAGCTCATTCTGCTCCAGACCACTGGTGTAATATAATTTTAAACGCAGCAGCTTACACAGTGTATAGAAAAGAGCAAAAGGCTCTCCATTTGGGTCTAATTTTCAAATTTCAGGCTAATTTTCAAATATTCCTACAAGTCAGGGCTCTTTTGGTCCAGGACAATCAGATGCACACAAATTACAAAAGTGCGACTTCATGCAAAATTCAGAACTAAGTTTGAATGCTGAAAAGTTGCAAGGTTAAGAGGCTGATTAGAAACAATAAATTACTGACCTGAGCCTTCTTTAACCATAACAGTGTGAAATACTATTTGCCTTCAGTCCCATCTCTCCTGGTTTACTCTAATAAAGGACACAGATGAGCAGGCCCTATCTGGTATAATCAGGAACAAATTAGTAGATTTGTTTTTTGTTTTCAAAGAAATCACTTCCCCTCCGTGTTTTCTCTAACTTCTCCAAGAAAGTGGCTGTTTTTAATAGCCTAATTTTAATCACAAAGCTCACGTGTGGGAACTAGTCACAAACACAGTAATAGCAGTGGTTAAACTGCCTCCACAGGAATCTGGCATTTGTTTTTTAATTGAGGAAAAAGAGAGGAAATAAAGAAAGAAACACTACGAAATGCAACCCTCTGCATTATTTGCAGATGAATCAGTCTTGTTTGTGATTCACCAACTTCCTTTGCTAAACACAGAGCAATTTTCCCTGAAGGTGCACTCTCTGCAGGGAGACAGAAATCCCCTGTAAGATCCAACACGTGTAAATTGTCCCCTTGTTCTGACAAGAGCCATCAAATGAAAACCAAAATGTAGAGATGTGGGGTGGGATGACAAGGAAAGGGCGCTGGGAGGGAGATTTTAGAGACACCACGACCCTGAAGCTATGAGAGCCAGCTACAAACTGCACCTACTGAAAAGCCCCTTGAAAAACTGCAGATGCTTCTGCCGAGGATTGGATTTAGCCCTACGGATTTTAAAGCTCCTCTTGTTGAATAAAAAATAGTTACCATAGAAACAGCAACATTGCCGAGTAGCCGGTCGAAATCCGAGCGCACCTTCTCCGTATGGCTCGGGCCGCTGCAGATGGCATTAGGGCAAAGATCCCCTCCCACACAGCGCCTGCCAGGCTCTGCCTGGGTGCTGGAAGCACGGGCAGAGGGAAAAGAGATGGAGATTCATCCATTTGGGGCTTTTTTTGGTGTGTTTGGTTTGGGGTTTTTAGCATCTCAGAGCCACAGCGCTTCACAAACGTTCGCCGGCGAGACGCGGTTGTGCCACACGCCCAGGTCCCATTTCACAGGGGGTAAAGTCACACAGAAAGGGGGGCACAGGTGGGAACAGCTCAGAGTGAAACCAGAAGTATCTCTGCTCACCCCTCCTCAACACACAGCCCCTCGACTGCGAGGAGGGACTGAGGCTGCTCTCGGTAACATCACGGCAGGAATCGTTACTGAGGGATCAATAGGAATTTGTTAGAGCAGAGAGGACCAGGAGCCAGTTCAATGCACATTGTGAGCTGCAACCACCCTGAAAAACAGCTACGGACCACAGCTGCTTTTGCTTTCTTTGAGGACATTAATTCATCTTTTGACAACAGGAGACTCATGGAATGGTCTGGGTTGGAAGAGACATTAATGATCATCTCATTCCAAAGCCTCTGCCAGGAATAGGGACACCTTCCACTATCCCAGGCTGCTCCAAGCCCCATCCAACCTGGCCTTGAACACTTCCAGGGATGTGGCAGCCACAACTTCTGGTCAACCTGTGCCAGGGCCTCACCAACCCCACAGAAAATAATTTCTTGCTAGTATCTGACCTAAACCTTCTATTTTTCAGTGTTAAGCCATTCCCCTTTGCCCTATCATTGCATGCCCTCACAAAATGTCCTAAAATGGGTGACTTTTGGGTATCACCCACTCCATGTATGGGAGCAGATGCTGTTGTAGGTGCACATCAGCCCTTCTCAGAGGAAAACACTCTCCAGGGATGTCCAAGGCAGGAGCTCAGGATGTCACAAACTCCTTCACACCAAGCCTGGATGCAGTGATTCAACTAAACCAGGCTCTTTTGCTGACCTCTGCCCACCCTGTGAGACCCCAGCATGTAATGAAGAAAACTACACATGCCAGAGGGACGAGGAAGGCTGAGGGACCTGGTTCTTACTCATCCCATCTGCTTGGCTTGAACAGCCTGTAGCATTTCTCTCCCAACCAGGACTTTCATATGGTGCTGCCAAACAGACCCTGGGGGCACCTCAGACAGGGCTTGGCTTCACCCACCTCCTTGGATTGCTCTCCCAACCCAAATCCTTGCACAGCCAGGAGGGAGCTGGAGAGGGTTAGAGCTGTTCACTGCTCACAGAAGTACCACCAGGCTCCATCTCACCCTTTGCTATCAGAGGCATCCTTACTCCCTCTGTGGTGCCCCTTGGCTCTTACAAAGATAAATGGCTTTAATGGAGCTGAGGCAGGAGTGGATCAAAAGGCAGCAGAACAACAGAGGGATTGGGAAGCCATGCACGTCTCCCAGCCAGGCAAACAGCAGCCATGGAGAAGGGCTGGCAGAGCCCACGGATGGGGAAGAACAGATGGAGCATAAATAATCTGGCAGCAGCCTGCAGACAACATGGAAACTCGGGGGTTATTAAAGCGCAGCGTGTGGAGCTGGGGCCAGCCAAACCATCAGGGCATGGAGGAGCTCAGGATTGGGGTTTGGTTTCCAAGGAAAACCAAAGGCACACTCCCTTTAATCTGCTGCATCAGCACGTGCCCATCAACTGAGGGGGGATGAAGACAGAAAAACCCTGTTGGACTTGAAGGCCGCTCATGCAGCCAGGTCAGCATTGTCTATGAGATGAAAGTATCCCATGGGTTTCTCTAATTTAAACTCTTCCAGAACACAAAACCCTGCAAGAAAACATTCTAAAACACCCACAATGTTTACTGTATTCTAAGGGATGTTGTCTTCCTCTTTAAAAAAAAAATCAAGGTCTTGGAGAAAGTGTCACTCTTACTCTCACTACTAAAATGTACAGTTCATCCAATGGAAAAACCAGATTTTTTGGCAGGAAAGAGTCCTGTTTAAAATTTTTCTTCAGACTTGTGAAAGTAGAACAAGAAGCACCATTCTATCCTGAATTTCAGGGGCAGCTCTTGCCTGGGTGATGGATGGTCCCTCCATCTGTCTCCTTAAGAGAGATCTGTCCCAATTGACTCCTTCCATGTCATTAGTTTTAGTATTAACTAATAGTATTAGCTGGTAACAGAAGTTCCACTGAGAAATAGAGGGACAGTGGGCCAGGCATAATATAGAGGGGTTTTTTTTCCAGAAATATTTAAAAAACAAAAAACAACTTCAGGACTTTAAAAAACACAAAACAACTTCAGGAAAGGAGAAGAAGAAGGTAGAGGAATGAGACCAAAGGCTGTGAATCAGGAACTGCCACCTCTCTCAGATAACACCTCTCTCTCCTGGGTGCTCTTCAAGCAGTTTATCAGGGTTTGGTTTAGGGATGTGGCTGGTAACAGCTCCATCCAAGCCAGTCATTGGGATTCACTCCTCAGGAATTGGGAACAGGATGCCAATATGCAAAACTCATGGAAAAATGCTGAGCACCCCAAATCCTGGGTAGGATTTAGTTGCCCAAACAGAGGTGTCTGAAGTGAGGATCCACAACATCTCCATGGGACCCTCAGATGTGGCACAGGAGACTGGAGAAAGCAGAATGGGAGGTCAGAGAGGATATCCAGGATCTCCTGTCTGCCTCTCTCCAGGAAACTAAACCCATTCACCTTATACAAGCTGCTGGGCTTTAACTCTAAAACATGCACTGATTTGTAGTATCCGGGCTGTGTTTGGAGCATGGCTCCCTCTTAGAGAGCACCAGCAATGCCAGCACTAAAGCAAAACACTGAAATTGTTCCACTTAACTCAAAATCAGTAACATTTTGACCATCTTTACTCACAACAAGCCCTGACCATTTAATCAGGTGGCCCCTGCAGCCCAAGCCATCATTTATGACCAGCACCAAACCAAGTGTAGGGACATCCCAACAGCACCCTGAAATCAGAGCAGACACAGCAAAGGACACACGTCCTTGGGTTGTGGCCTTTTGGAAGGATTTGTGCTCCTAAGCCATTCAAACATCCTTGAAAACCCCGTCTGTATTTATTTTTCTTCAAGGATCAACATGTTTTCTGAAAAGCAGGCAACGACAAAATAGCAGGTGTGTTGCAAAAAGCTTTTGTGAGGAGGAAAATTTATTCCAGGATGTGCAGTTTGCAAAACACTATGTTTAGTAGCTGCATAATAGCAGCATTTTCTGGCAGTTAAACATCACATTCCTTTCTCAAAGGATCCTAAAGCATTTTACAAACACTTCCAACATATGGCCAAGTGTAAAACAGCATCAGGGGAAAAAAAAAAAAAAAAAGAAAATCCTGTTTGCAGCCTTCTCCCTGATTTTTGCAACCAGCTCCTGTGGTCTGGTGTCCTCTCCCTGGATGCCAAGAGGGGATCAGGGCTCTGCTTCTGCAAGAGGTTTTTGGAGCTGCTGCTGAAGACCATCACGTGCCAAGCTCAGCTCTGCCACACTTCTGAGCACTGATAATTCAGGCTCAAACCCATGGCTTTTGAGTTCTCAGGCAGAACCCAACCCTGTGACACCAAAACCAAGGAGTTGTGACAGCAGCAATGGGCTGACAGACCCCTGAGAGCAGCTACACCTCACACAGCAAACGTGGCTCTGCTCTGCCAGTGCCACCTCCTGGGGACAGTTTGGTGGCACCACAATGACACTTCCCTCAGTCATGCAGAGCTTTAAGGACAACATGGATTTAAGCCATAATCCAGCCCAGGGGATGTGCTCATGAAGAGCAAGCACACACCTACACCCTGCTCAGCCACGGAATTCTGCAGGGAAATGTGGGAAAAACAGAATGTAACTGCTCAGTGTGCAGTTACCATGTCTGCCAAAGTAGGCATTTTCAGCTTCCCAGAAGATCTCTAGGAGTTGCCAGCTGTCAAACCTTGTGTTTTTTATCTAACACATGACAGCTACAGTAGCAAGGAGCCCCAGGCACTGTGTAGAGGCACTACTTCTGTGCTGGGTTTGTAAATAAAATAAAAAAAATTACAATTAGAAAGAAGCTATAAAAGACACCTTTGGGTATGACACTTTGCTGGGATCTGGGATTTTATCTGAAGGTCCCACACATAATCACTGGCTTTCTTTGCAAGATTAGTCAAGTTCACTCTTAGACAGTCTCCTAAAAGCTTAACTCATGTTTAAGTCATTACTAGAGGAAGATTTGCTTACAGGCACAGATGACATCTTGTCTTTTTCCCCTTAATTAAGATGTACAAAATGGGGGTGATTCACCCTAAATGGGCAGAATAAAGTGATGCTCACACACAAAAATTAATTTAGTCTCCTGCTTTCCCAGCACCAGAACCAGGGCTCAGACAGCACCAAACTCTGCATTCTGCTCATCTTGTGCTCACCTTTCACTTATGATAAACAGAGAAGTCCTACTGACCTAATCATGGACCTAAACATTGACATTTTTGCCACATTTGGCCCCAAAGTAAATCTCTTCTTGGGCCATTCACACATTCCAAGGTTTTGGCATTGTCTTCCAAGAGGAACATCTTTGCAAGCCCCAACCACACAGCACAGCAAATGGGATTTGCTGAATTCAAATTTATGACCTGCATTCAATAATTAAAATACATGGGTATAAGTCTGGCACACTGGGAAGAGGCAGCAACACAGCTGTTACTTATAAACTCCTTTTCAAAAAGGATGCTTCATGAGTCTCATCAGAAACATTCTTCCCTCTTTCACATAGACAGGAATAAAATTTACACATCAGACATCCCCCTTTTGTGACTTAATCCCTGCCCCACACAAAGAGGCATTTTTGATCTTGAAGCTGCCAATGCAAACTTTTAATAGGGTTGGCAGATGGAAGCCTTGGATGAGAGGAATGGCAGAGACCCAGAACTCTCCCAACACAGAGCTCCTCGAGCCCACATCCGTGCCCAAGGCCAACACAAACCTTCCCTCTTCTCCCAGCGTGGCAGAGCTCCCACACTGCCAATGATCCCCTGCCTGGGCTATTAGCAAAGTGTCCCCAAATTAACCAATTGCTAATTTGAGTGCCTGGATTCCTCACGGGAAGCTGCTGCTGGCAGGTCCCTGCAGGGAGGGTGAAGGTGGCACTGGGGTTTTTTCCAGCCAGAATGGGACATGCTAAGAGACTTATTCCAGATAAGAGAACCATAAAATCTTTTCAGTTAGAAAACTCCTCTAAGATCAAAGTCCAACCATCAACCCAGCACTGCTGAGTGCCACATCCACACATGAGCTGCACCAATTCCATGGATGTTCTGGAGTATCCCAGGGCAGTGCTGCTTAAGGGCTGGGAAGGAACCCAGAGGGTCCCCAGGCTGCTGGTGGGGAGGGCAGCCTGGTCCACCAGGTCCCCAAGGAAAAGGTGACACCAGAGACATGAGGACAATGCTGTGCCCCCCTGAGCATCCTCTCACTGCTCATCCCACCCCAGCCAGGACAGAACTGTTGGGAGCCAGGCAGGCACAGCTGTAAATCAGGATTATCTGGAGCCACTATGGTTAACAGCAGTGCAGATTTACACGGGATTAAAGCCAGTGCCTTGGCGATGAAGCACTAGAGTGAGAATAAAAAAAAATTAAAAACTAAAAAAATGTAGGAACAAAATTATCTCTCACTTCCACTACAGGTCCCTGAAGGAGGATTCTCTACCTTGTGGCTTCTGATCAGGTGAAAACTTTGGTGCAAGGCTCACAGAAATCTGTCCAGTTTGTGTCAACTTTTATATTCACAGCCTTACTATTTCACAGTTATCTATGATGTCTTTGCATAGGTCCAACAAAGTAAGACACATGAAAAATAACTGGAGAAATCCCTGCTGGTCACCCCAGCCCCCAGAAACACTGACCAAGAAATAAGTCCACACATATAAAGTTTATGTTTATACAAACAGCCAACTTGTGACCTTCCATGATTATGTATTATAGCAAAGGCCTTTCCAGAAAAAGTTTAACAAAAGCTGCTAAACATGGCATGATATTTATTCATCACGGGTTCCACAAGCAAAGGAAAAGTATCTTTTACCTTGAACACTTCCATTGGAAGAGGAAAATTTGCTGCATCATTAAGGGATTTTTCCAGAGCGCATTTCCACTCAGTTATAGTCTTCAGAGAACAGATATCTAAAGGGATGGAAATAACAAAAAGAAAAAAAAAAAAAGAACAACAAAACCAAGAGGTGACTGTTTGGAGATCAAACATTTTTGGAAGACTAAAGTTCTTAAGTCATATGAATGGAGAGAGCAAGTGAAATGAACAGTGTCCATATCCCAAGCTGTGCAGCATGGATAAATTCAACACAAAAGCAACTAGCAGGGGCACACTGAAGGAAGATTGTGTTTTATATCCTGGAGTAAAACCCAGAAAAATTCACATCCTTCAAATACTGCTGAAGGAATGAGAATTGTATTATCTCATTACTTCAAAATAGTGAAAAAACTCTCCTTTGATGTTCATTTCTCAAAATACCTGACGTTTCTTAGTTTAAGGAGCCTCAGGTCTTCAGCCAATATTAGTCACATTTGAACAAAACAAAAGTCATCATTATTAAGGCACCTGTTATTCAGAAAGTATTTGAGGTTTGTTGTTGTTTGGTTTTTTTTAATTGCAGGGTTGGGGTGGGTGTGGGAAGAAACATTTCAGCTAAATCTCTACCCACACATTTTTTGGTATCACACTAAAACCAGAGCATCACACCAGAGCAAGGACTTACACTTATGAATTTTCATCATTATACTTGTAGGCAACATCTTTGTGCAGCTTCACATTGCTTCCAGTGAGTCTCTTTACACAGGTTTAATATTATTAAATCATGATATTAACAAGCCCTTTATGGTTCAGTGCAGTGAAATGCCTATGAATCATCAAAGGGAACAATGTAGGAAACAATACTGTGATGAGGAACACTATATTGGATTTACTCCTGCCCTAGAAAACATATTGTTATCTTGCACGTAACAAGTTATTGCAGAACATTCATATCAAGGACTCAAAGAGAGAAGATAGGTAGATAGATTGCAACAATTATTAAAATGGAAATGAATGCTCAATAATAAACTCGAACCTTGATACACAGTGAGGAGTGTGGAGCTTTTCTTTGGCCTGACTTCCCACGTTCACATCAAGGTTCAATTTGGCCCAATTTGCATTTAAATCCTGGACATCTAATAACCAGATATATTTACTAGCTAGCAGAAGATTTACTGCTGTATCTTACAATTCTGAAGGAGGGAATAAAAAATATGTGTAAAAGAAAAAAAAAGGAACTGGCAAGAACTGTTTCCACCTAGCACTGATGGTACAAGAGAATTTTATGCTCTGAACTCAACAGATTTAAGACCTTATCAAAACAGGATTTGCAGAATCACTCACTGAAGTGGATGTATTTATACTTCCACTATATCAAATCTCACTACTTCAGAACAGACATCAAGGATATGCATATGAATTTAAACACACTTGAAGGGGAATGTTAACCTTTCAGGGCAGTATTTTTAATTCCTCAGCTGTCTGGTTATTAATGGGAATATAGATTTCAAGTCTTTGTTTACAGCGTGTGCAGCGGGCACAAGTGTTAAGAAGTGCACTCTTTATCTAATTGTTCATTATTTTATAGTTTTGTTGCCTCACTTCTCCTTTGCTTGCAGGAAGTCTGATCAGCATGAAGTACAGGGAGGGGGACAACTCACCTTATTTCTTTTTTGTTTTCATTTACAGGGGAATACTTAATTGAATATGATTTTGCCCACGCTGCAGCCAGCCTACTGTTCTAAATGTGAGCTCAGAAAAACTGTGCCTGATGCTTCCCTGCTAGAAACATACCCTCATTTTCTACTGTGATGCCAGTGAAGCACAGGAAAGGTGACACTGGCATTTTGGGCAACTCTGGCCAAGTTTTGGGCAACTTTGGCCAAAATCAGTGAAAACAAGCAGCAACTTCTCTGGGCAGTGTCAATAAAATTCCAGATACAGAGGCAACTCCAGTGGTTTCAAGGGCCAACAAAGAATATCATGTGAACATTTAATTAGGGGCGTCTTGCTTATGCTTGGCAAGTGTTTGGACACTAAACTGCACGGTTAAAAGAGCATAAAGCATTTTATTTACGTGCCAGGGCTGCAGGTAATTGAACAAAGTGTACTGTGTCAATTTGTATTAGGGTTCACAAGTAGTGAGCAATTAAAATGACTGGCAATTTGTCTTTAAATAGAAAGTGGAATAAAACGGGATGATCTCGTCCTGCATAAACAGCTGAGCTCAGGCTGTCAGTGGCTCTGTGTCAAGCAGCCTGTGCCAATTTGCACTAGCAAGGAGGCTTATTCCAGACTCAGATACACATCTGAAAGGAAAAATAAGCTGTAACCTCTTGCTTCAGTTAAATGGGCTTGTGAGATATACTGAGTCCATTTGGAGAAGATGGCTGGGATGCTGTTTCAAATCACTAAATGGTTTGGGCTGGAAGAGACTTTAGACATCCTATAGTTCCAAGCCCCAAAGGACCCTCTTTCACATTAAGTGGGTGTTAGGATACGGGTGGCTTCAGGAAAAAGACCCCTCCATCCAAAATGTTTGGGTCCTTGAGATCTCCTTTATCTGAAATGCTCTGCATCTCGAAAGACTGACCTGGAAGTGAAACCTGGCAGGTGCCAGGGGTGGATCAACAGGGAAAAGTCACACCCCAGACACAGAGGGAAATAAAGCTCAGGGTGGATATGTAGCATCCAAGTTGAGGGTGGGCAAAGCAGTGTCACAAGCTGCAGAAGTGATGTATAAAAACACCCTCGTTTGACAGCAGAGGGACACAGCCTGATCTGGGAACAGCTACACGTCCTCAGCATCTCTTCAGAGGAGATTCATGACAGCTTTGATACACAGTCTAAGGCTGATCCCTTTATCAATCAAGGAGTTGCCTTAACTGGCTTCAGATGTTCAAAATTTAGGACAACCAGGTGTGTGTTCATTGGTTTCAACCCCCATGAGTGAAAAAAAAACAGGCTTAGAAAGATGTCATTTCATCTTACTTATGTTAGTTGTCTCTTAGCACCCTCTTTTCCCTACTCATTATAAAGAGAAAGCAATTTCTCATGCAGAACTGTCTTTTGATGCCTGCACCATGGCAGGTGAATCTAATCCCTGGTGTGTAAAGAACAAGGTACTGCCCACAGAATCTCTCCTTCCTAACAAGGTCCACACCAGGTCTTCCACACAACAGACGTCCTCCTGCTCCAAATGCTCTTCCCTAAAGAAGTCACTAAGGGATGTACTCCTGACACAGTCTCCAGGCCTCAGGTCCTTTGGAAACTTCATTTTTTGAGTCTGTGGTTTAACAGCCTCATCCCTGAATTTCTTTAGAGCTCTCTGCTGCCAGAATCTCATCCTCACAACTCACCACTGCTTTCCTGACTGTTCCAAGACTTCTTTTGCAGAGACTTTAATGTGAAGCAGATCCCGTAAGACCAGCCACTTGGGGATTTTTTCTGTCTTCTTCCTGTCAGTTAATGTCTCATATACTTTATTAATTTATTGTGCCTCATGGACACGATGGATGGTTGGACAAGAAGATCATAAAGATTTTTTCCCAACCTTGGCAATTCTGTGACTCCGTGTTAGGTGGAGATCAAAGGATCAGGTGGGGAACAACCAGCATTCCTGCCTCTGGAAATTCCTCAGATTTCCACTCCTGACTGGCTACTCCCTGCAGTGCAGAGCCTGACAGCTGGGTCAAAATGGGGGATCAGTGGAAGACCCCAGAAGCAGTGATCAGGAGAGGATCTGGGCAAAAACAGAAGAGTTCAGACCTGAAGGGTCTTTTCTCAGCAAACTCCTACAAGGCTTAACTTTAGAAGATGTAAAGAAGTAATGAAGACCTATTTAAGTCAATGTAAGTCAGGAAGAAGATCTGGGCATTGAATCAATTAATAAAAATGTTCACTAAAAAGTTAATGACCAGAGAAATGAAAGGAGAGGGGAGGAAAGGAGAGGAAACAGCTATCAGATGAAAACAGGTAAGAACAAGAGACAGAAATTTCAAAAGTTAAGGAAAGGGAAGAAGAAAAGTAAAGGACTCCAGCAAATAAAGAGTCCAGTAACAAGTTTAGAGAAACACAGTGGAAAAAAAAATTAAAGGCATGAAGGGTGGGGAATCGACAGAGAAGGATGTACAACTGGTTAAAAGGAGGAAAGAGTAGAAAGCAAATGGAATTAACAAGAGGAAGCACAAATCTCCTCTGCACCATTTCTATATTCACCAAAACTATACAGGCCAAGAGGTTCAGAGACTGTCAATGAAAAAGTTGTTTCTCTGTAACACAAAGACTCTGTAAAACAACAGAGTGGGTGATATTCATGATCTCCAGCATTCACATCTAATTCAGAAGTGATGGGGAACATTGATTCCTACCTACCAGTGAAGAAAAACACACATTTCCAAAAAGCACTCAAGACCCAAGTCCCAGACAAACTCGTGAACACGAGAATTGAACATATTGGGGTCAACTCTCCTCATCACGTGTGAGGGACAGAAGCCACATCAGAAACACTTCCCAGAGGAGGGGAATTTAATACTCATGGAAAAACTTCACCCACAGCACAAAAAATAAGGCACAGACCTGGACATGTTGTTAACCTACAGAGGAGAAGATGGATCAATCTGTGATCCCAGATTGGCTTAACTGCAGTCCCAATCCCTTTCCATTCAAGCTGGTTTGGACACTAAACTCAACCCTAAAGAGCTTCTTCTCCAAGTTGTAATCTCCTGGTGTTTCATATGGTCTGGCAGACTTGCCAAGACTTCAAGTGAATTTATTTAATAAACAATACAGTTGATCTGACCCACTGTGAACCCAAATTAGATGGACCTCACCTCCCATTTGTGCCACAGCCAGAAACTACTGACGAAGCAATGTGAATGCTGGAAAAGGACAGACGTGCTGCA
Source organism: Trochalopteron elliotii (assembly GCA_024734555.1). Taxonomy (NCBI): domain Eukaryota; kingdom Metazoa; phylum Chordata; class Aves; order Passeriformes; family Leiothrichidae; genus Trochalopteron; species Trochalopteron elliotii. The sequence goes on from JANPWX010000434.1 coordinate 479,381, forward strand.
CAAACATCTCAAAACATCAGTGAACTCCACAGAGGGAAACAACATTCCAAGGATTTCAAGGAGGTTCTTTACCTGCAGGTGGGTCCATTCTGTATTTATTCTCTTGACACCAACCGACTGGTCGAAGTCTGCAATCCAAGTAAAACAACCACTGGTCATAGGATTCAGTCTCCTCCAATCCCACATAGCGAAGGCGTAATCTTCCTCCAACATTTTCAACCACACTAACTATCCAGTACTGAAAGGGATTCTGGGAATCCTGCAGCTCTATTAAGGAATCAACTGTAATGAGGTCTACAGGGTTTTTTCCTCGCAGAGGCTGTTTGAATAGAAGCAAAACTCCTTATTTTAAACTTTATTTGAAGACTTCTCAAGGAAACAGATGACAGCAGAAGATTATTTTTGTTTTTCACACCATCATCCAAGCGATCAGCAAACAGTCTGTTCTTCTTCTATTTTACCCAATGTCTTCCAAGTGCAAATTCAGAAGTAAAACAGAAAACAACAGTTGTGCTAATTTCTCAACCAACATCATCAACAACAACAACAACAACAAAAAAAGAGAATAATAAAAGGTGGAATAGATCGTAAGGCACATCCATTTAGGATGCTCCTGAACTACTCAAAGCCCAGGTGTAATGAAGGATTTTAAATTCACATTGATTGCAGCTGATAAGAAGCAACCACAGGACTGGACCCTAACATTTACCTAAAAGGTGACACAGAAATTTCACTGTGTGCTGATGCCTTTCACCAAAGATCAGCTTTATCTCATTTCCATTGGTATGGAGAGGATATTATCCCCACCAGCCACGGATGCATGAGCCTGGGAGGGTTATTCCAAAGCTCAAAGCCCACAGCAGGTTTGGATCCAAGCCCAAGGCACACAGGATTTGTTGGGTCAAGTCACCAAGCCCAAGAAATCCCAGTGACTGAGGTTATCTGCTTCCACGTGGTTATTTTCTGGGATCCCAGTTTTGCAGCCATTTACACACATGTGTAACTTTCCACCTGCAAGCACAGGCATTAAAAAACCATGAGATGCTCTGCAGAACAACCCCTTTGGGGCTCAGTGTTTTTGTTTTGTGACTGTGAGCACCTCTGTGTTCTCAAGCTTTAACACAGTGGTTAGATTTCTTATTTTTTATTAAATACAAGTTTGAGTTCTTATGCAACGTCTCAGTTCCGGGGTTTTAAGAGCAGCATTAAAATGACCCCAAGACTTGGAAGCATTGGTCCCCAAAGGAGATACTAAGCGAAGGCAAAATACATTAAAAACAAAGATCTTTTTTCCCACTTTTACTTAATTAAACCATATAAACATCTCACATTACTTTTAAAAATATTAATTCTGTAAATCAACAGTCAGTCCAGAATGGTTCTTTCTAACAGTGGCTACAAAACAAAATAAGGAGAAAGCCTTATTTTTCAAAAAGTTATTTTTCCTACTGAATATTGAAAATACTCAAATTTTGAGATGCAACTGATTTTCATACATCTCTCTTAATCCAAAAAAGCAGGCAAGAGAATGAGAATGTGGTAAAAAACGCAATTAAAATTAACTAAAAGCTTACCACATGTACAATTTTAAACAGCTTTATGATTAATAGATATTTCTCAGGACAATATATTTGCCATAATAAGCTACTTTTCTACAGTGCAAGCTGCAAGCACCTGTATAATCTCTTCAAATATTATTTCATGGCAAAATGCAATGTCAGAATTTAATAATACAACAGAAATCCACTTTAATGTGGATTTTTCTCCCCTCTCATACAACTGCTTCATTGCAACAAAATATTCTTTAATATGAAATGATGGTGTAATGATTTAACTTATTATAATAAATCCCTGGCTGTATCAAAGTGAATATTGCTTCCCTGATTTGTGTGCTAAATTTTAAGCCAATGGGCTGTCACTTACCCCATGAGAACTGAATGGCTAGGATTAATAATCAGCTTGCATGAAATATTAACATTTACCATAATGCAAGAACCCTTCACATGCGTAGCTGGCATGTTAAAAAAAAATATTTAAAAAGTAGCACCACATATTGATTTAACAGTCTAACAACAATCTGCAGCACTCACAAACAGCAAATCTGTCAACAGGGGTCAACATACATTGCACGATACAGACAGCACTGAGCACAGAGAACACCAGAAAAAGGGTCAGAAACTGTTTCAAGGCAACACAATGTTTTCTCTCTCTGCTTTTCTGCCTGGGGCTGCCTCTCCTCCCTGCCTGCAGAAAGGGGAGGTTTGGAAACACCAGAGGTAGGGGTTGGACACCATCAGATTTCTGCATATGCCACCTGGGAGCAGACCAGGAATGGGGATGTGGATTATTTGGGGTCTGCAAAGGCTGTTCATCCCTCAGAATGGGAGGGGAAAAAAACCCCTAATGGTACAATATTAATTCTCCCTGCCAGGTACACTGATGCTGCTTGGGCACGTGGAAAAAGGATGCAGCTGTGGATGGTGCAAGTGACCAGGGACAAAATGATCAAAAGCCTGGATGCACACTAGCTTCCCACAAGCCAACATGAGCACTTTCACAAAGGTAAATTCCTGTAAATGCCCTCACTCTCAGCCTAAATACAGAGGGACAAAGACTGAGGGGCTCCTGCAGGACCATCTGTCTCCTCTCCAAATGCCCCCACAGCATCCATGCGTGAGAGCAGGGCAGGCCCTGATGCAAAAGCTGCCCATGGTTTCAAAGTGAAGCTGTGGGATTTTTATCCAGGATGTCAAGGCACACTGAGGCAGTCCCTGTGGATTTGCTCCACAAACTGGGCTCCTGGCTGAATGGGTGCATCTAAAAATAAACCCTTCTGCTCTTCTGAGGCCACCTCACCCAGCAACTTCCCCGCTAAATGTGACTGCTGGATTTAGGTGGAGGGAATGTCCTCGAGGGAGCACTTCCCATAGAAAGATAAACCTGACAGTGCTCCCCATCAACCTACTAAACCCCCTCTCCAGCCTGTGCCACAGAACCACAGAATGGTTTGGTTTGGAAGGGACCTTAAAAATCATCCAGTTCCAACCCCCTGCCATGGACAGGGACACCTTCCACGAGGCCAGACTGCTCCAAGCCCCATCCAACCTGGCTTTGGACACTACCAGGGATGGGGCAGACATGGACTGGCAGCTCAGGTCACCAGTTTGATGGATCTAATGGGGCACTGAAAGGCTGAGTTCTCCCTTCCACACTCCCCTTCCCCCACCAGGCCTTTTTTGAGCACCCAAACTTCCTAAAGAACTAAAATGCAAAACAAACTCCTCGTGAGTGGGTCAGAAGCAGAGCCAGCAGAGTCCAGGCATTGCTGCCATGAATTTTGGGGCAGGGCTGGCACACAGACACTGCAGGCACACAGCCCTGAGGGCCAGGAGCACACACACACACTGAGGAAAGAGGAACTGCAATCTAATACATACACCTTCCAGCAAATTGGCAGGGGCCGTCCTGGCGCCGGTCAGATCCTGGATGAGAAACTCTGTCCAGTCCATGTATTTCTCCTTGATTGCTGGGGAAGGGGAGGGAAGGAAAGAAATGCTCAGCACAGCAGACTGCAGAAACTTGCCATGTGGGTCTCACACAGTGGACCTGGTGTATTTATTAGGAGGAAATTCTTCATTATTAGAGGGATGAAGCACAGGTTGCCCAGAGAAGCTGTGGCTGCCCCATCCCTGAAAGTGTCCAAGACCAGGCTGGACAGGGCTTGGAGCAACCTGGGACAGTGGAAGGTGCCCCTGCCCATGGCAGGGGGTGAAATGAGATAATCTTTTAAGTTCCTTCCAACCCAAACCATCAATCTTTTCAGAAACAACTCCTCGGGATTTACCAGCTCTAAAGTTTTGGATGCAACTGTGACTCAGAGCAGGAAAAAAGCTGGTTTGTTGTCCAGCTCTTTGGGCAACCTGTGCACACAGTCAAATCCCAAAAAAAGGGAAGGTGTTGCTCCACTGACAGTGATTTACAACTTCGTGGCTTATCATCCCCATCTGTCCCATTCAGAATTGGCCACTGCCTGTGTAACCACTCGTTTCCTGCTTATCACCTGGGCTCAGATGTGATTTATAAAGTCTCTTTGTATGTTCACTAATGACCTCTGGGAAAAAAAGAAGCTGTACAAACTTTCAATTCCTTGACAGGAGACCAGAAACTCCAGGTGCTTTTCCAACGAAGTAGAAAAATCAACCCTGAGAACATCATGTATCAACTGCTGAATCAATACACTAGCAAGGAGAAAGATTTAAAGTCTTTCCTTTATCAGGAACTTCTGTTTCATTTAGAAAAAAAATGAATTAATTTCTGAGGTAAACACTGTGAACCAGTGTTATTTTAGGACATGTATGCAGTTTTAAAAGATGTGAACTGAAATACAGATAAAATTGTGCCTGTAAGATTCACATTCTGGGTCAGTTCTGGTTGAAATCAGTGGACACATAAAAGCAGTAATTCAGCAGATCTCAGCTTGAGAGACAGAGATGCCTCTTCAAACGCACTGTGCAGCTGCAAACCAGAAATACAGAAATTAGACTTTATTCTACCTGCCTGGAAATGAGAACTAAATTACATCTGAAACTTTGCTTTCTCCCCAAAATAATCTCACTTATATGTGAGTGAATCATCAGGAGTGCAGTTATTCGCTAACTTAGAAACACCTACAGATGGGAAAAATCACAAGTATTTGAAAATTTAAACATTTCCTCCAAATAAACAACTAAATATGTCGTTTAAAGATCATCACCCCATGGTAATCCACAGGATTAGGCATGGATAAAGACACAAGCCATGCCCTGTGCACCTTACCTCAAATTCATTTCTGACCTGTGCTCCTTCCCCAAAAGCCGTTTCTCCCAGCCTGAGCTATACATCTAGCTAAGATATCTAAATTACTTTAAACGTGCATTTAAATGTATTTAAAATTATCAAACCTTGCACTGCTGGACTTGAGCCTCCATACAATAGTGTCTGAACTTGCCTGGAACCATTCTAAGTCTTTTGCAGCACTGATTTTGCAGGACTTCCAGATGATTTATGACCTTTGCATTATTTAAGATGAAAGAACAGCCCTGAGAAGAAATGGTTTAGATATGACACTTTCTCTCTCCACACTCCTGGCTGTGTACACCTCATCAGTTCCTGTCCACCAACCTCAGGATAAAGAAAACAAGCTGAATTCTGGCATCAGAGGATAGTAATTGTGATAATTAATGAGGCAGGAGTCCCTCTAGCTCAGACTTCTGCCTCTCCCTGAGAACAGCCCTGGGTGCAGCACAGAAAGGTGCAAGTTGAACTCGATTTTTGGCTCATTCCCACAAAGTTGTCAGCCAAATTTCTGCAAGCCAGAGCTTCACTCCCAAGGAATGACAAATGTGATAAAAAGCACACAGTTTGAACTTTCAAAGCTGGCGGGAATGGGGGGGAGACAGGGGGAGAATGGGATTTTCAAAGTTGACAACAGATTAACAGACTTCAGGGGCTTCCACTTCCAGATGCCCAACTGGAGATGTCATAACGGTGCCTGATTCACAGATCTGGCTGTCTGTCAGTCAGTCTCCCTTCCAGTGCCTTTCAGAGAGAAAAAAAAAAAATACCCTGTCCTTTTTAAAAGACTTGCACCTCACAGTTTGACATCTAAATAAAATGATGCCTCTCTCCACATTCAGATCTGGATTAGAGGCTTCCCAAGTCCAAAAGTCCCAAGCTGACCTCTGTTTTCAGCCTAAACAGGCTCAGCTGAAAAAAAAAAAACCTGAGCTATTCTCAGTTTCTAGGTGGTTTCAGAGCCACCCTTCCTATACAAATCTAATTTCTAGGGTTTTCCTTTATTTTGTTCTGCTTTTGTGGCATAGATAAAACGACTCTGAAAACTTCTGAGAGGCAATAAATTGCACTGGAAGTTGTAGAAACAGGGATTTGTGCCTTCCTCTGTGCCTACAGAGCACAATCAGCCTTCTCAGTTTTACAGTTCAAGTCACCACAATGCAAATATTAATTTTTAGCAGTAATGAAGTGAATCTGAATGATCAGGATATCTGCAAAAGCCTTTGAGGACCAAGCAAAATGTTAAACAAATATATCCAAACTAAGGAAAATCTGCTGGTTAAATGAGAGTAACTGTCAGTGCAATGTGTGAGTGCCCAACCTGAGCAACCCTCTCCAGAAATGCTGGTGTTCCTCTGGCCTATTCAGACTCAGCACTTGAGGACTGAAGCAGCGAACTTTCAATCACTATTTCCCATTTTCCCTCATTAGCTACAGGAAAAGGCTCTCCTGAACCTCTCCTACTGCTGGACAGGCTGGGAGAACTCTGCTTTTTTCTGCAGCTGGCTGGCCAGCTGGTGGGAAATGAAGGTAGCCAGGACAAAGAATCGTGCCCCATGGTGACCTAAACTCCACTAATATTTCTGTTTTCAAAACATTTTTCTCTGCCTTAAATAAATTCAGTGAGTCAGGAGGGGTCCATGGGCTTCAGCCAGCCAGGCTTTCTTCACCTTTCAATAGACACATTTTCCCAGAAGACCTCTGTGAACTTCCCCTGTAGCTCTGCTCCAGATTGAGCTCATTCAGAACTGAGAGCACACAGAGGAAAATCCATCTGAATCCAGAGCACCACAGAAACACCTGAGAAAGATCCCACATTTCCCTCAATTCCCACAGTTCCTGAGGAGCAGCTGTAGGGATGCACCAGTTCCCAGAGTCAGTGATGGGCTGAGCCACACCCAAGAGACCTCAGTGAAACAATCCACACCTGCAAAAGTAAAAACCAGGTCCTTGCAGCTCACTGCTTCCTTCCATGAAAAAATAATTATTTCAGAGATCACCTTTTAGTCTGGCAAGTACAACAGCAAATTCTTAAATGAGAAAGAGAAAGGACACTTCTAACATTAAGACTCAGGTTATAAAATTGAGTGCCCCTTCCAGAGACTTGAACTCCACCAAAAAATGGATCATATCCAATATCCCTCAAATTCTTCCCACTTTACTTGATTCACCTTGCCCACAACATCTCTGACTCCCACTCCTCTCTCCCCTTCCGACCCACTGACATTTCCTCACTTTTACCTGTTGGCCTCATTTTCCTAAGCTGTTCTTGAGGCTGCAGACAGACCTGGCAACACCTGAGGAGCAGGGGCTGCTGCCAGCTGGTCACTGGCTGATGTGCAAAGTACCCTTCGTGTTTATCATCAGGTTTTTCCCCCATCAGCTGCTCAAACCCAGCCTTTTCCCTTGCTCTGTGCTTGCTGACCATGAAAACCATGGCAAGAGCAGCTGGAAATGCTGTAGCAATGCACACCCCATACCCTCCAATCCCCCAGAGCCAGGACAGCAGCTTCATTCCATGCAACCCTGTAAATCTCTGCGCCCTGCCTCAGTCCCAGCACATAATGGGCTCAGATTTATCTGCCTCTCTGGAGAAATAAGAGATTAAAAGCACGTTCACAGTCCCATGACAGCACTGAGGCACAGGCACTCCATGCAATGAATATGAGATACCATTATCACATTAGCAACTCTTGGGATTTTATCTAGTTTTCTAGTAGCTGCTGTTTTGCTGAGAGCCACTCCTCTCAGGTCATGGGTTTACATGGAAATTATTATTATCATTTTTTTTTTCCAAGAACGGGACACTGCAAAGTGCAGGAAAAAACCCTGAAATCTGAAAGACCGACAAGACAACGGGAAGAACATGGTTGGTTTTTTACTTTTCATGACTGTTTTTTCCCCTAAGGCACCCACCTGATTGGCAAGAACCAGACTCAGGGATCTGAACTGCTACATTTGGTAAAATAAAGGAAAGGCAGCATAAATAGCTTACAGGCATACAGTACCTAAAAATAAGCTACTCTTTGGAAACACCTCAGCATACACCATGGATACACATGCCCAACAAGCAGTAATATCAAATTATGCTCATTTTTGTTCAGATCTAAAAAAAATCCCAACCAAACAACAACAAAACACTCTTCATGTTGGGTTTCTATTTTTTTTAATAACCCAGGATCACCAGCAACCTGTCGACACCTCTACTGGAGAATCCCCACTGGAACCCATCAACCTCTAAACAGCAGAGTTTTAATTTTCTCATATGTGAAGAACAGCATCTTAAACAGCTTTATAAAATGGTTTAAGATCTTTCAGATTAATCTGCTAAGTGACAACACTCTCAATGTGGAAACTATTTTTATCATTCAAATTTTAACTCTTTCCTAGGACTGGAATGAACAAAAATAGTTAACGAGGGGAATTACAGCTGGGCAGGACCCAGGCAATTCTTCTCCCTCCATTGTGAAATAAACTAAAACACCAGGATCTCATTTAAAGATTAATTTTCTAAACAAATAATTCAGGATGCCCAAAATTTAATGCAGACACACAAATTAGATATACATGCATACATATTAGATACAAAAATTGGATACATGTTTAAGATACATTAAAATAAAGCTGCTGGTGCCAGAAAGAAATGGCCAGAGCCTGGAGAGAAGGATCACAGAGCAGCAGGAGAGCAGCTGAAGGGCAACACAAGGGAATTCCAGGCACTCCCTCCAGCAGAGATGGGTGACATTATAGTGGAGATCTGCTACAGGACACCCAGCCAGAAAAAAATTAACACTGGACAAGGCTTGGAGCATCCAAGGTTTAGTGAAAAGTGTCCCTGCCCATGGCAGGGAGGCGGAAAAAGATGATCTTTAAGGTCCCTTCCAACCCAAACCATTCAATGACTCTGTGACAAGATATGCAGTTTTTAAAAAGCCAAACAGCATATTGCAAAACTATAGAAAGCTTACAATATTGACATTTTCTTTTAATTTTAAAGTTGTCACACATTCGATGCAGTATTTATAAGTTACAAAAATATTAACATATAAATGTTGTAACTATGTTATAAAGGTCTAAAATGATGGAGTCGAAATGAGATGTCTTTATATCAAAATAACATAGAATGCTAAAACAATTTGTTTAGACTTCACCCATCAAAACAATTTGTCAAAACTGACATGTTCCCACAAAATATTTCCATTTTGATAAAACAGCATTTTGACAGGAAACGGCTGAATCCCCACATTTTCATTCATCTTGCTGAACTATTTACATCCCTCTGAACCAGACTGGATGTGAAAACAGGATGGGGGTTGAGTGCTGTCCCTAAGCAAAAGGCTCAGGCTGTTTCTGAACCCTCCTCAAGACCTTCAGGGCTGGGAACACACTCCACTGCACACCCTACAAAGCCAGATCCCCTACTAAGAATTTCCAAAATAAATTAAGCAAAACCAACATTTAAAAAAAATTTACTTAGTGCTTTAATGGCATTTTTTTTATAAAAATTATTGTTTGCTTTGAGTTCTTTTATGGGCTCCCTGAAAAAAAAGCCAAATGGGGTTAAAGACATCTTCAAACAAATTTCTTACTTAAAACTTCAAACAGTCTTCTGTTCACACAGCAGCAGAGCTCTGTGGTTTGAACTGGATCACAAAATAATGCAAATTCAGTCCAGAAAAGAAAAGAAAGTGCATCAAAAGCTGTTGATTTGATTTCCTTGTGGTGCAGCCACAAATACCATGAGACCCCCAACCTCAGAGCTCAGGCATTGCCTTCCATACACCTGTCTTAAATAAAGTGTTCAAGGAAAATATTACATAGAGAGGATTTTCATGGAAACCAGAACTCATAAGCAACTGTCCATCAAAGAATACAGGTGCTCAAAAGACACTTCTAGACCAGCAGTGGTCCCATTCATGTGAATTTACAATGAAAGTGTGATGTCTGTAGGACAATGTGTAACTCTTGTACTCTCTGAGTATATAATCCTTTAAGCTGTTGGTTTATCTGCTTGCTCCTAATTACCTCACTTTTTAAAAAATAAAACTGAATAAGTGCAAACTTCAAATTAATGTTTCGCTCATGTGAGCTACCTAATTTACTAACAGCATTCTGCATGTTTTTTAAATTTTCTTCAAGATATTTGGTGTCCTCTGTTTTTTCAGGCTATCCAAATCATCCTGATCTCATTTCTAAGAGAAGATTATGCTGCAGTTTCTATGGTCTCGACCCAAGAAAGGGCCAACACACAGACTTTAATCCTTGCACCCCCAACACTGCATGAAGAAGCACTCCTTGATTAGAAAAAGGAGAGAGGAAAAAAAAAAAAACAGATAAAGGCATGAACACATGCTCTAGATTCTCACCTGAACAACTCCCTTGCAGTTTTTTCTATTCAACTACACTGAATTTCAGTACAATGCAACTTTTATCCTCTCTGCTGCCACTCAGGGTTTCCAGAAATTACCTACTTATATCCTCTGGGTCAAAACAAGCAAGTTGATGAGCAAAAAGCTGCCTGACTGTCCACAGGACACTTTGCTTCCCAACATCCTTTGAGCCCTTCCCAGACATGCACACCACTCCTCCCCTAGGTTTCTCTAGTCCTTAATTAACTGCTATCCTTTTAATAATAAAAAAGCAGCAGGTGGTTTGGGAGTTGCTTTTTCATTTCTTAAAGCTTGCACTGGCTACAAACTCCAACCCAGCTGCAGGAAGGATGGGTGGAAGAGGTGGATGTGGGATGCTGTGGGAGAAAACCATCAGTGTGTGCAGATAGGATGAGAGGGTGCTACTATACTGATTTTTTTTTTTTAAATTATGCAAAATCTTGTAAAAATCTCCTCCATTAACTCCCTGCAGCTCAGGAAGCTGAACAAGGCAACACTTTGCCCTGGCAGAAGGGTCACCACAACCTACCAAGGCACTCCCATGTATTAGGATCAGCTCTCTTCACCTCAAACACGACATTATGGACACAAACACACTCTTCTGAGATCCCACTGCTGTGGCTTTCTGCTTCCAAGCCAAACTGCCCAAGATCAGCAGAGAAATTTGCCTTAAAGATCCCAACAGCACAGTGTGCCACAAACCCAGATCAGCCTGCCCTGACTCCCTGAGCACAACAGCCTCAGGTACCCACCCAGCAGTAAATTATCTACTCATAACTACTGTGATTAATTACCTCCCTTCAGTCAAAGTCAATACTTGGCTTGTACTGAAGTATTTAAAATAATTTTTTTTTAAAAAAGGGATAAAAAGGAGAGGGGTGTTGATAACAAGAAGCGACTCTGCTCTGTCTTGGTGCTGTTAGTTTATCAATTGCAATCAGATTATGTAGATAAGGGACAGCAGCAAATCCATCAGCTCCACTTGCACTTGTCACATCCCTTTGTTTCAAGGCTTCACCCAAGCGTGGTCAGCACCACCCAGCCTGGAACCACCCAGACACAGCACTGCTCTCCCTGGGGATCTGGGAATGGGGGAAGAGGGGAGAGAGACACAGGTGGGACATGGAAAGAGGAGAGGGGAATTAATCTCTTCCCACCTTTCACCTTCCAGGATGCAGCCAATTCACTCACCTGGTCCTTCAGCATAACAAAAAGTCATCTGGGGCCATCCAGCCTCAACAGGTTGGAATTTAAGGATGAAGCATTCAACTGTTTAGAGCATTTACCACTTATTTATAGCCTAGGTTATGGGTTGGGGTCAATGATTTTAGAGTCTTTTCCAACCCACACGATTCTATGATTATTGATTTATTTTTAAGGTGTTTTTACACTGATTTAACCTGGAACACCATTTGGCAACACTGTAACCTAGACTAGGTGCCAAAACCCACCCTCATTAACACCACCAAAAACATGGGAAGAGAATGGAAAAAATATCTTCTGGACACAACCATTTTTGAGTGAGTGTCCTGGTTTATGGCAAATTCTGGGAGGAAACTTCTGAAATGGTCCTTTCTAGAAAGCAAATTCAAGCGGCCCCTCTCCCTCAACCAGTTTGGGAGGTAAATCTCCTCCTAGAAAAGTGGAAAAAAAACTATTTAACAAGCAAAGTATTCAGAAGCACAAAAAATGAATCAGTGGGACCTCTCGTTGTTCTGAAGAGATGGCAGATTTAGAAAGTCCTTGTCATGGGGTGTAGCTCAGCTCACTCAGTCTCTCATCAGTCCCTCCTGCACTGGAAAATGCAGCATCCCAGGCCCTGGTGGGCCACATCTGTGAACTCCTGATGTTTTTCTGGGTTTTCAGTTCAGACCAAGCTGATCAGTTCCATGAAAAAGAAAAGCCACTGTCTGGGGAACTTCTCTGCCTCAGCTAGCTTAAAAAAAACTAACTAAAAGCAAAGGAGAGCTCTCTCCCACTGTGCCTGTGTTGCAGACAACACAGTCCAGGAGAAGAAAAATTGAAGCTCTTATCTCAGTGTTTTTGAATACAACTGCCTCAGACATTCCACCACTATTCCTTCTCCCCACCTTCACTCCCAGATTTATTAGCTTTAAAAGCACAGAACTCAATATCCAGCATGAGCAGAACAGAAGATTTGGGATACAAGCAGAATAAAGTCACCCTAGGACAGTGGGTCAGTTATCTGCTCTCCTGTATCTGCAGCCATGAATGAAGGCTTGATTGTTCTGATTTTGTTACAGAATCCAACATAGCAAAAATGGGCTGATTTCAGTCCCAGTTACCTCTGTGATAAATTAGGAAAAAACCTGAAGTGTAACTAAAAAGTCAGAGTGTTCCACCCAGAAGGAGTGGTTTGTGCTCCTCCAAAATTTCTTACCTGAACAGAAACTGCACGCTCTTTAAACAGCAATAACACTGCTCTCTGCCCCCTCAATCCTAGGTACAAGGTACTTAAATTTCATTGTTGTCAACAACAGTCTTAGAAACAAATCAGCCTTGGCTGACTTAAATGATCTTGGATGTGCACACAGAGTTCCTGAAAGGCATTTCTGAGAGCCAGGCAATGCCTGCATTTTTGAAAGCTCTGCACACACCACATAACCATAGGGGTTCTCCCATCATTAGTATCAATGTCCATTAGGGTGATGGCTGGCTGTGAAAATGAGCATCCAAACTCTGCAGCTCCTGGCACTTAACCCCAAGCCTCCACGCACATTCCCTGATTATTTTTTTCCTTCCGTGTGCATTAAGCACCGTGCCCAGGGCTCAGATGAGATGGATCATGGATATTGAGAGCTCCAACTCCCAATCTCCAGACCCAGGAGTCTGAATGAAGGCCTTGGCAAATCAGCAGTTTGGGAGCTTTCAGGGGAAAAAAAGAGGGGGGACCTGGTATTGTGATTGTAATTTCTACATCAGTTTTTATCCCATAGAGATAAAAAAAAATAATAACAATTAAATTGCAGGAGTGCTGTTATCCAGGGAAAATCGGCGTCTTAACCAAAGTGCTCAGAAGCAAAACCAGATCACAGAGCTCAGAGTGTGACTGCATGACAAGTTATGAATTCACCCATATGAGACACAAGTACACAGACAGATCAGACTCCCTGCACTTAGCAGGCATTTGCACGGTCATGTCCTTCCAAACTGCAGCCCCTCTGGGTGAAAACCAAAAAAGTACTTAGCCATCTTCACAGGCAAAGAGATTTGCTACTGCAGGTAGGCAGAAATGCACAGACAAATGCAACTAGAAATTGTAAAATCCTGATTGAAAAGTTTTGAAAGCCATGGGGGAGGATGTTTGTGCTGCTTGCCCAGCCATCAACCTTGGTAAAGACTTCCTGTAATATTCCAAAGCTCCCTATGTTCCAGCTCCACACCAGAAATGCAGAAAGAGGGAAAAAAAAGGTATGTCTACAAAGCAAAATGCTGAATTCCCAGATAAATCCCCATCCAAGTCAGAATTCCTAAGCACAGCCAGAAGTATTGCAAGCCAGCTTGGCTCAGACCTGAATCAGTATTTCTGGGCAGCACTGGGCACACACGGGCACATGCCAACAGCAGGCATGAACTGGGGTCTTTCACACAAAATTGCACTGCCCCAGGTGCCACTGATGCCTTCCACAGAGTGGAAGAAAGAAAATCTGGATGTTTCCTGAACACCAAACACTCTCCCCTTGGCCTGCCTTGGCCATGGACACAAGAGGCAGCTCCATGCCCTGTGTCTTTGGGATCCCACAGACCAGCCCCAAATAGATTTTGTAGCATAACAACATCTAAAATTTATGGGCCATTCCATCTGGGGATGTCACTGCAGTATAAATATCCTACCCAGGGCTCTGACCTCACACCTCCAAACTCCTTCCAATTATCCCCGTTTTCTCACTCCCAAAGCCTGCAGTCATTTTCTGAAGGATATTCTTTGGAGACAGCTCTGTAAAACCCAACAAATTTACAGCAGCACAATGTTCTTACATAAAGTATAAACCAGTTCACTGCACAATTATGGGGTTTTTTTCCCTGGTAGTGGTAACAGTCTACAGCAAATATCCACTACAAATGAAAGCATCAAAACATAGAAGACAAATAGAGGGATGTGATGTCCAAGAAATCCATTCTGATTTGGGGTTGGGATTTGGGGTTTTTCTTTCTTTTATTTCCTGTATTCTACAGAAAGAGGAGAATGAGTGGGGATGAAGCTTGCAGTTTATTTTATACATTACATTGTGTAATACACAACAGAAGAAACACCAATTTAAAAAAACAAAAAAGAACTAAAGTTTTGGGTAATGCTTAAAATTGGGGGAGTTTTTTTAGAATCACAGAATGGTTTGGACTGGAAGAGACCTCAAAGATCCTCTTGCTCCAATCCCCTACCATGGGCAGGGACACCTTCCACCAGACAAGCCCCATCCAGCCTGGTCCTGAACACTTCCAGGAATGGAGCAGCCACAACTTCTCTGGGCAGTGTGTTCCAAATTTTTTATTTTTTTTTTTTTCCACCAGCATCAATTTCAAAGTAAAAAGCAAGCCATTACTAGTTTCAGCTTGACACCCTCTACACAAAGATGCATCCCAGAGGAAAGAGGCAAAGGGGTTCTTTGTTGGAAAACTCTGTCAGGACTCAGTGGGAGGCTGGTGCCACTGTGCTTGAGTCAGTGAGGTACAAACAGCAAAGCTGGACTTTAAAGGTCTAATTTAAGGATCTGCCTGAGACTCTCCCAAATCTGACTGCTCGCACCCAGAGCTTGGGACAACAATGGAAATCTAACCATTCCCATGACCCAGCACACTCCCAAATCATCATGGAAACAGCAAACAAGCCTCATTCACCACGACTCCAACTTCTGACACTCCATGAAGCAGAAACATATGTTTCCAAAAAAAAAAAAGAAATTTCAAACTCAATTTCCATCGCGTTCTGTAATTAATCACATTTGTATTGCCAGCTCCTAATGACTGAATCCTGTTTAATCACTCTGGAGCCTCTGGGCTGTGTGATGTGAGCACCACAAATCAGAACCTGGAGGGCCTGATGAACATTCATCACACATCCTTCCCGAAATTAATGGTACAGCTAAAGCACAGCCAGGCCCCATGAGGTGCTCAACATCCTATGCACAAAATGTAAATTCATAACCATCACCACCACACCATCAAAGAAATACTCCATCAAGGCTCGTTTTGAGCTTGCTAAACATGTGTTTTCTTCACTTGGAAACAGAAAAGGGGCTTGAACTGTAAATCCCAGGATCAAAAACATCCCCTGAAACTTTGAAGAGTTTAAATCTGAAGCAGAGATCAACATGGAGCATTATGCAAGGCAACGTCTGAAATGAGAATAACAATGTGCTACAGGAGCTGAAATGGCAGCAGCTTTTCCACAGTGCTCTGAATTTCCTTTGAATTGTAAAACTTTAGCTTCTCCATCAACCTGGAATATTCTGACTGGAGATGATGAGATGCTCCAGTGAACCCAAATGCCTTCACTGCTAAACCAAGTATTAGTGCAGAGCTATGGTTCATTCAAATGGTTTGTGAGCCTTCATTCTCATCTTCACCATACATTGCTTCTTCTTAAGTTTTTTTGGCTTCTTTCTAAACAAATTTAGGTGTTCTGCACACAGAGTCCTTCCCAACAGATAGATCCACCTGCTGATATCCAGTCTGAAAAGGTCAAGGGAAACAGCAGAACTGCTGAAAGTAGAGCAGGAATGTATGGAAGAGGTAAATTCAGCAGTCAAAACATTCAGGGTGCAGATGCTTCACATGGACAGGAACTCCTCACTGACCTTCCAGAGTTGTCTGGCACAGAACTGCAGGATTTATCCCTCTCTAGGTTCTCTACTCACCATGGCAGAGCCTCTTCAGTAGAACTGGTACAACACAAAGCAGGATGATTTCCTGAATCTGGAAAGGTTTTCCCTGGATATAATTAATCTTCTACATCAACTCCAGCACTTGAGGAAGTAGCTACATTTTTACACCTTAAAAATGCTGACTCTCCCCTCATTTCTTCATTCCCAAGTGACAGCATGGGGAAAAAAGCTTTTTTTAGTGACAAACGCAGGAGGTGGATGCTCTGCCTCACAACACAAAATAAACCATCAATCAGGATGGGTTTCAGCATGTCCTTAAGCTCATTTGTGGGTCTGGATTTTATTCCTTCTGTGACCAAAACCAAATGGAAGCGAGAGCACGCACACAGAGACACAGAAATAGATTATTTGGGAATTCAGAGCAAAAAGTTTTCCAGGGTCATGCAGAAGGGCAAGAACTGACCCAGAATTTGGTATCTGGGTTAAAAGAACTGATTTTTAGTTGTCATCATGGAAGTGCTTTAAAGGAGCATCCCTGAAACCTCCACACTGCATTATCAGCCACCTCCACGGGCTCCAGGAGCATATGGTCTGCTTCAGGAATCCAGCCCCTTCCACGGTGACTGGGAGCCCACATTATCATGCATAATGAAGGAAAAATCAAGTGCAAGTCACAGCTGGCTCGGGATCATGCTGGTGCTTGCATCTGCCACTAGCAGCTTCCCAAATTCGCTCCGTGCCTGCTCCTCACAAATCTGAGGTGCACCTGAAGGAAAGCTCTGCTGAAGACATGGCACGTGGACATCTTGGTTTGTCCTTGGCCTAAAAGAGCTCAGAAAATCCACCCTCAGCTCAGGACTAAAAGACATAATTTAATCTTCAAACTGATCAAAAAAAGTCCACTGCAGAATAGTGTACTTCAGCTTTGGCATGCTTTGGATCAAATCCCTTGTGCTACTCACCCTTCCCAGTTTCTATCCAATGCACCAAAAAATCACCCCCTCCTCTGATATAAACACCAAAAACTGTGTCTAACTTAGAATATCAAAGACACGGGGTTTTTTAAATCTTCACAGATGTCTCCAATAGAGATTAATTAAGTTTGACCATGCTTTACCTATTATATCATTAACTACCTAAGTCTAGTCTTACAGCTGAGGTGGAATTTCCATTCCAGAACTCCTTTGGGGAAAATTACAGGAGACTGGGGAAGGAAAATTAAATGCAATTATCAAGAATGACTATTTAAAAATCTCTCAAACTAATAATTTTTGAAGAGTATTTTATTAAAAATGCATTCAGCCAGACATTAATTAAATTGACAATTACAAAAATGAGTGGTCTGCATCCACTGTTATGATTTCAGGGTCAATCCTCCCATTTTTCTGTGGCTTCTGGGCTTTTCAGCTCCACAGCCTCAGAGCAGATGTCCCAGGACATGGTGTGAGTGTGGAAAAACGACTGTGGATATTCACTGCTGGACAGTCAACGTGTGGAGACCTCCAGAGTCATGAGTAAGGTGCACATGTCAGTGGTGTTTGCCTGAATAATGACACTGTAGTCTCCTCAGTGACAACACACCAAGTCTACAAACGGGGCTGCAATTCTTCTGTTCCATACTGAACAGATTCTCAACTTTTTTGCATTTTGTTTAATATTCTCACAGTCAGAACCAAGGAGTTGGATGATGTCAAACACTGGTTAAACTCAGAGCAACAGGGCCAGTAGCTCTTAAACTTCTTTTTTTTTAAGGAGCCTCAGAGGCTGATTATGAAATAATTTCCATCTTGGCACTTAAATGTATTGGGAGGACAATTTTGCTGTTTCTTTCAGTGGATGGAAGAAGTTTTTTGCAAGAATTGTCAAAGGGAGATTTTTTTCTGAAACAGTCTCAAAGGCACCATCCAAAAATCCACCCTATTCCATTTGCTGCTAAAGGAGGGAATCTCAGGAAATCTCTACTCACAGAAAAGTCTGGTGTCTGCTCACAGCCTTTTCCTGCAGTTTTGCCTTGGAAATGCAGCTTCTCATTCACAGTCTCTGCCTCACACTGCAATTACTCCTTTGCTGCCCTACCTCTGTCCCTCCAGCACAACCTGCACTAAACATCAGGCTCAAAACCAATGGTTTGGTCACGGTGGAGGCTGCAGGCTGTGATCAGAATCATGAACAACAGAAGGCAGAGCCAGGGGGTCTCAGCTGCTCACCTCAAGTGCTCCAAGCATCCTGAACAGAGCCTGAGTCCCACTGAAATGAGCTTTCCTTGCAGGAGGTCAGGAGCTGCTGCAGAAATTGGTTCTGCCAACATTTTGGGCTGGATAAATCAGCTGCTGCAGCTCAGCATCACTCGTAGGGAGTTTTGCTGCATCTGTATCTGCTGAAGTTTAATGTTTTTGCTCTGCAATGGGCTTGAGCCTTGATGTATAGAGACAGAATCTCACACACTGCCTAGTAACACTACCAAAAAAATGGAACCCAGATCCATGTGGGTTTGGACAAGCAAAACTCCCTCAGCTTCTAATACAACCTCTCTTCTAACACAAAGTCTTGCTCATATGTAGCAGAAACCTCATGGGGCCAATAATCCATCCAGCCAAGAGGAATAAATTTCAGTTCCCAAAGTTGCCCACTACAAAATCAACTGGTTCCACAGGGAAAAAAAAAAAAAAAGGAAGAAAAAAAGAAAAAAGCACTTTCACGCCTTCTCATGGCAAAAGCAGCTAAGAAATGCCTCATTCCATGCAACACCAACCCCACCACTCCATGCAAGGTGTGGGGTTGAGAGGGTTCCCAGCTCCTGCCGATGGCTTCCCAAAGTTAATTCTACTCTTCCAATCACCCTTGCTTTTATCTCTCTACTGTGCCTCACTTGCTTTTCACTTGCTGGTCCAGCTGTGAAAACATCAACTGGCTTCAACCCTGCTGTTCCCAAGGAGAAATCACGTCCCTGAGGATTTTTTAGAAATTGCTGCAAAAGACATGGAACCCAGAGCTAACACAAACCCTGATTTCCTCCTGGCCATTTGTCATGACTGCCAACCACAGAGAAACTTCACTAGCACACCCAGCCCCAGCCTTGCCAGGAGCCTGAGCCTGAAGAGAATTTCCATCTCCCTGCATCAATCTGTGATATCCAGGACAGAAGTGTCCAAGCCTCGCTGGCCATATGGGCCAGACTCCAGAGCACTGTGGGCTAGTCCCAGTCCTTCAGGCAGCAGCAAACTGGGTTCTGAAGGCTTCCAAAACCCAAAAAAATCCTACCTGCTTACAATCAGAAATGACCAGCATGCTCAAGTGATTTTCCTGCTGGATAATGACCTCAGCTGGAGTCCTGTAACACCTCCAGCTGTGAGGGTAAGGATGGATGGCTCCTCAGGTTTTAGGAAAAGGAAAAAGTCAGGACTGTGCTCTCTGCCTTGAAAACCCAGATGCACCATAAGGGCAAGATGAAATGAATCATTCTCAGATAGCCAAGCATCTTCCAAGCAGCGGAACAGGTATCAGGAGAAAACAAACAGAACTGAGTACAGTGCTGTGTACAGAAATGAACTAATACCAAGCTTGACTGAAAAAGTTGATTAAATTAGTTTAATTTAAAAGCCCAAACAAACCCTGAAGGAGGTTCTTTGTTTATTGCTTTTTACCAACAGCACGCTTTACAGAAGAAGCACCATGTGGGCATGAAATATTCATTCATTAAATCTTTCATAAAGCTCCACACTATTGGTTTCACTCAGGATATATTTATAACTTGTCAAAGTCCCCGAAAATCACTGCTTTTCTTTCTCCCCCCTCCAGACTGTTTATAAAAGGATTAGGCTTTCAGTTTTCATTGCAATATCCCTGATCCTCAGCTCCACTGTTGCTCGTACACAAGGTGCTGCTTCTTTAATCAAAACAGGATTCATTGTTCAGCCTTCCCTGCACCACCCAAAATGTACCTTTTTATGATGCTGCAAACCATCCAGCTGCCCTGGGAATGGCAGCATCACTCCTTTATGGAGGAAGGCAGCAGCATGTTGGAGATAAAAGTCAGAACAGAGAGTCCACCCAAGCAAGGGAAAAGCAGGCAGAGAGTGGATTCATTTCAGTAGGTCTGAGTCACTGGCTTTCAAACCTCACCCATTGGAGAACCATTTCTTGAACCCTTCTTTGGCTGCCAGCCAACCTCCAGATTAAACCCATGCTCCGAGCTGGGTTAATAACACACTAGAGTAAACAGTGTTGTATTATCCTCAGTGTTAGCTGTAAAACTAAGTAATATTTTTTTACAAGGTTTGCTGACTACACGGCTCAGTCCACTGTAGGAATGAGGACAGGCTATGGTTATGGATGAAAAGTACTTTCCACCCAGAAATCTACCAAAATCCAGGATTTGCATTAGGGGTCAACTGCATCAGTGAAACTGTCTACACTCTATGGACTTGCACTGATACCCAGTCTAGGTGTAGGCCAAATCTGATTTTTCCAAATTATCCTTAGCAATACTCTGCTCTGTGGAAGGTGACCCTGCCCATGGCAGGGGGTAGAATGGGATGATCAATAAGATCCCTTCCAACCCAAAACATTCTTGGGTTCTGTGATAAAAAAAAAGCACCCAAATACAGATGTTGAACAAGCACTTGAGGTGCACTGCAGGGTCCTGAGCAGTTTTGGTGGCCACAGTCATTGCACACATCCCAGCCTTGCTGGACCACAGGCTCTCTGGTCAGGCTCCTCTTTCCCTTCCTGCATTTGTTTGTGAGCATAAATAAATATAAATACAGTATAAGCAGATGTCGTTGTCCCTGGAAACTAGGCTTCCTGGGCATGTTTCTGCTGAAACGGCTTCTTACTGGAAAATTAGGTTTTGATAAAAGTGTGTTTCTTTCCTTGCTTTTAATAAACAGAGCCAGCTTCATGTGAGAGCTCTGGGCTTTCTTTTTTTTCACTGGAAAACTAAACAATCTTGCATGGTTTCAGTTTTTCAAATGCCTGATCCTCAGCAAGGGCTGGGTTCAGATGCACAAGCGCATCTTGTGGGGCACTGAGAAGAATCTCAAGATGAGCACACAAGGAGAGGCCAAAATCTCTGATACAAAGTCTAACCCAGGGAAAAGGGCAAGGAGGGACCAGCACCCACTTTTGGGGTGCTGAGTCTGCTGCAACTCAAAACAGTTTTTTGGGTGTTTAAACCCACAGACAGCCATCCTGATGTTTTTGAGTGGAAAAACACTGACTTTTTCCTGAAGGAGAATACTGGTGAGTACAAAGCAGAGGCTTTGAATTCATGGTTTCATGAAGGGGAAAAAGGAACTTTTCTAAGCCAGTTCCACCAGATGCTCAAGAGAAGCACAAAGCATGACCCCAGCTGATGAGACTTGGCCTCAGGGAAAACTCTTCCCCTAGCAGAGAGGTTAGAGTGCCCCAAGGCCACGTACCTGAGACACAGGGCCCCTGCAGAGCCAAGGCTGGGAGCCTTGTGTACATTCTCAAAGACCACTTCTACTGCACTCCCAAAAAGCTTTAAACAAAAAGACCTGTGTTTAACCAAACATTGTTTTTTTCCCCTCGATTTTCTCCATCACTCACAGAGGTCCCAGACAGAGCCACAGCAGTGCACACCTCGCATTTCCCACTCAGGAGATGTTTTTCTGTCAGAGTTTCACAACTGAAACATCAGGATAAATCATTTATCCCCCCCATTCTACCTAATAAACCTCTCAGCATCTCATCCCTGCAAGGCTCTCTGCAGTTATGCCTCTGGACATGAAAAATTATATTAAAAGGAAAATCAAAACAGAAAATGTTGACCTCAAGCCCAGCAGACCTGGAGATGATCAAAACCCTCTGCATTTGATAAAGTCTGCAACTCACACCTCTTGCAAAGCCTGACCCACTGGCCAGGCTGTGCCACATTTACACAGTAGCTCAACGATCAATTAATTACAATCCCAAAAGACATGTGGGGGCCTGTCGTGCTCAGTTTATCCCAAAAGGGCCTCACTTGGCAATACTAAGTCTTTTTAAAGTAACGACAGCCAGCAGCACATGCAAAAGATTTGCAGTTTCACACAACAGTGAAAAGGCCATTTTCCCTATCAAGACAACATTATCCTGATACCATACGAGCCTCTTGAATTTTCACATCCCGGGCTGAAAGATCGGAGTCATGCCAAGGAAGGGAAGGAAAAAACTACTGAGGGTGCTGTAATGAAAATATGTTTTCCTCAGGAGCAAGTCTGCAAGGGGCTACGAGGGGCTGGGGGGAAATGCCAAGCCATGACATGCTCCAGTGAATTTCAGCTCCTGGAAACTCTGAAGTTACACCACAGTCAACTGACTTGATTCCTACTACAGCAAATTTAAGCCAAAGCCAGCATTTTTACCTCCTCTCCTCCCCTTTGCCGTCATCAGGAGAGCTAAGAAAAAAACAAAAAGCTATTTTTTTATAGGCTCGTTAAGTATAATCTGCTAAATGTTCTATGCCAATGCATAAAGCTGCCTACTATGCTAATAGAATATTTAATTGACATTTATTTGCTGACTAGTTATTTATGCTAACGTCATCCCTGCATAATTAATAGCTTGCTAAAGTCAACTTGAAAAGCACACATAAAACACTGTACTCAGAGTCATTTGCAGCATTTAAACTAAAGAAATCCTGCCATCTATTTACATTACGTTAGTCTAAACTCAGTTTTGATGGAATAATAGGATAAAGATCGGGCAGAGATTTTAAAAAATAGCCCTGTATACTGCTTTAGAAACATCCACAGGCTTTGACAGTGCAACCTGCCAAAGAAGATTTCCGAGTTTCATTTTACTTGGCTCGAGGGCCCAATTCTTAGCTGATGTAAAACAGCATAAGCTCAGTGACTGCCTACTTACTTTCTCCAGCCTCAAGCTCTTAGGAAGTAATATTTCAGGTGAAAGAGCTAAACTGGGGGCAGATCTGCTCTCCATTCCAGGAAAAAAGCAAAAGGAGAATTCCACCCTGCCCAACTGATCCCTCTACCTGTGCTGTAATCACAGATCAGCAGGCACAGTTTAATTTTTACTTCCTCTGAGATGAGATTACCAGGGGGAAGATGCCTTCAATAAAAAAAAAACAAAAACAAAAACAAAAAAAAAAAACCCACCCAAAAAAACAATATCCATTACTGTATTTTCTGAAAGAAAATCTCTGAACACCCTCATCCATTGTCACAAATATTATTTCTGATCTCTGTGTCCATCTTTTAAGAACCTGTGGACAAGCTTTGCATTCAGCAAGGGAGCTCCAATAATGAAAGCCAAGGGTATGGGCCACATCACCACCACCCTGAGCTGGGACCCCAAAAAAAGCCTTCTGTGTACCTTGGGAGTGACATCAAATCCACACCTGCAACACAGCAGACCATCTTTTGGCCATTCAGAATCCATTCAGAATCATCATGCTGTGAATTCTGACAAGGCCAAGCAGATCTATTTCCCTCCTCCTTTACACCAGTGACCTCCAAGAGCAGGATTTTGCTCTGTGATTGATTTGCATAATAATATATAAAACTAACCAAACAAAACCAGCAGTAAGTTGCCATTTGAAGGCAACACAATATGCCATGGCACAAGTTTTATCCCCCTTTTCAACCATATCCTGCCCAGAAGCTGACCCAGCACTTGGAATCACAGTGAAATTTCCCTCCTTTGGCCGACATCTGGGTGTAGGAGACAATCTCACCTCAGAGAAACATGAAAACCCATCTCAAACAGTGACCAAATGATGATGTTTGCCTTCACAGAAAGCCTGGCCAGGCAAAATGCTTTAAGTCTACCCCTCTTAATGGTAGATTTGATGATTAAACTCCATAAAGCTCAGCACCACGAAAGAGAAAGTTATTTCACTCCAGGATCAGACTTCTGAACTTTAATCCTCCTCGTACTGATGCAACAGGGAAGTAAAAGCTGCTTTCCTGCACAGAATCACAGTGTGATTGATCATCTTGGTCACCAAGCCCAGGTACAGCTAGTGTTCAGAGGTTTTCCCATCTGCACCAGTGTCTTAGGTTGAAATATGTAACCAAATATGTTTATTCTATTCCATCTGTTGAAACCAGCAGATTTTGGGGGAGTGTTTTCTTTATCTCTTGTATGACCCATTCCTCATAACTCCAGGGGGAAGGGGGTGAGATCTTCTGTTAATGGGCCAGCTGTTAAAACCAGGTGGAGCAGTGTTCCTCATCTCTTCCACAATCCATCCTCCCTCCTCCAGGGGATATCTGCTGTTAATGGGCCATTGATGCTCACTGCAGGGCTGATACAATTCCATCATCCCACTGGGAGATGCTCCACCCAGTGAAAGGAGCCAAGTATTCCTACCTGGATAAAAACTGAGACCCAGGAACACCAAGTAATCTGGTTTTCCAGTGGATTCCAGGAGGAAGACCAGACCCATCTCGTCATCACTGCACTCTTTCTACAGGATCATCTCCACTCCAGCAAAACCACATCTGTCACTCCAGGAGGGCTTACTTAGAACTACTTCCAACACCCTGACCAACAGGGTGTCAGGTCGTATTTCTGACTCTGTCAGGGTTCCTAGGATTTTGTTTGTTTGTTCGCTTGTTTTTCTGTACTACATTTGTATTTTTAATATACCTAGTAAAGAACTGTTATTCCTATTCCCAAATCTTTGCCTGAAAGCCCTTAATTGCAAAATTATAATAATTTGGTGGGAGGGGGTTTACATTCTCCATTCCAAGGGCAACTCCAGCTTTCCCTGGCACATACGTGTCTTCCCAAACCAAGACAACCAGTCCATGGCAAAATCAAAATATAGACCTGCTTCTCTCCCTGCTGTGTTTCTTTCTACCTCCAGCCTCCTGGTCAGCACGGCAAGCAGACTCCAGCTCACAGATCTGCACACAGAAATGCCCTGTTTGAATTTCCATCTGTCAGTAACATTAAAGCAGAGCCACTGCTGCAATTACAAGTTTTCCAAAAACAATCCCGTCATCCAGTGCCTTTAGCTCACTCCAGGATGCATTAGAACAGTGCCAGGAGAGACTGGGCTCTGTGGGCTCAGCTGTAAATCTGCAATCTGTACAAAAAGCCCCTGAGTGTCAATCACAGGATGTCCCTGCTCTTTCACAATGCATAATTTAGCTGCTACACTTGTCAGGTTCTCCACGCTGCTCCTGCGCCCGATGGTGGATGTGTCCATGAACTCAACTGTCAGCAACAGAGGAAAACAGCACATGAAAATGAACAGGCTAAAGGACACCTCTTTTTCCTTTCACTACTCAGGGAAGTTGAGTTAGGCTTAAATTTTTAATGCTCAGTGGGTAAAGCAGCCCAAGGGATGAAGGATGGGCAACAAACAACTGCACTTGAGGAGGAAGAGAGTGCTTGGGTAAGGCACAGGAGGGGATAAATGCTACCCCTGTTTCCATCTAGGTTGATATAAAGGGGAAATTTTAACTAACTGGTGGAAAACCTACCTTACATCCCACCCTTACAGTGCAGGGAACAAAGCCTCCCACACCACCACAGCCCTGCCACTGCCAGTGAACTCTGAAGCAGGTTGTCCTTCCTCATATGAATTACAATTGCTGAAGGGCCTCGTCAGGAAGGATGAATATTTCACACTCAGCTACATCAGGCAGTAGTTACCCACTGCTTACACCACAGTTAATATGCAATAAAGAAGAAATCTCTGTCCCAGGACGTGACATTAGAGCTGATCAGTGCCAGAGCTACAGACCATAAGGACAGCTTCACACTTGCCTCAGCTAGTTCATGAATAAACATCCAATTCATTCAAATGAGTTCTATATTAACTAATTTAAATAATTTTCATTTTGCTTTGAATGGTAAACAGATCTATTCTGCCAGGATAGTTGAGTTTGCAATTCAAATTACTCACCGATTTGTAATGAGAAAAATATAATTAATGGCAAAGCTTGAAGTAACTACAATTTTACTCCTTTGATTTCCTGTGGAGGAGGGGGTTGGAGCGTGCAGCTCACAGGCACATGTGCACCCACACCATCCTGCCACAAACCAAGACATTTTATTGCCACCTCAGGTATTCCTGGTCTGGTGACTGCACCATCACGTCACAGGAGGACAGAACATGACTTGACATTTTACTCACAGGCCACGGGCACCATGATGCAACTAACATCAGCCCATAAATAACAGTGCAGCAGTCTGTACATTAATCAACTTCCTTCAATGTGGATCATAAACTACAATTATTTGGCAGCTGCCTCTTAAAAGCTGTGTGTGTTGCTGGACTTTAAATCAAGTTCTATTGATCTGCTGAACTGAACCAGCCCATTTTGTTGCATCTCTCTCCCATCTAATGAAATTCTTTGTCCCATCACTCTGCCATTCTTGTCTGGCATCACATTTACGAGATGAGCACCCATCAGTCCAACCTGACTCTTCAGTAGAAACAAAGCACTGTCCCAGTGCTGTCATTCTGGCTGTTAAACAAATCCATTTTGGCAACTCTGCTTTTTAACCAAAAGCCTTCAGCTCCTGATTAAAATCACAGCCTAATGACAGACAACCAGCCCCAGCCATGCTGTTTGCATGGTCTAGCCAACAGACACACTCACTGTAATCAAGATGTGCAGAACTGATGCCTTCAGAACTGGGTCCATGCAATTTAAAGCTGTTTCTGTTTCTCCCAAAGGTCTGACAACAAAATAAAGTGCAATGCTAAAGAGGTTTAAAAAAAATCTCCACAGACTTCATTAAGAACATCAGTTTTTCTTTTACCAATGTAAAGGTCCTATGATTCTCACAGGATGAGAACGAAGTCATGAGTCCTGAAGGCTCAGATCCTCTTGGGCATTTCACACCTCATTCCAAAATATGAGCCAAGCTCTTAAATGCTTAAATCTCTTTTTGAAATAACAACCCATGCATTTAATTTATTCTTTTTGAAAATTATACTGTGCCATATTCAACAAAGTTTATTCACTGAAAATGACAGTGGGAGGGGGAAAGTAAGCAAACAAAAAAACCCCTAACTAACAGGGTAGCTGCCCACATTCAGCACCCTGGTGTACAGTTACATCACCCACCAGAGAAGAAGGGATGTAGGGCACACTGCACACTTGCAGTCACTCAAGCAAGGCAATTCACACAGAGTGGCCACGACCCAAAGGGCAAATTCCAACAGATCCATGAAAAGCAGTTGCCTCAGGTTATAAGGGAATTGTTATTTCCTATTATGACATTCAGTAAGTTCTCTTACCCCCCTGACCCTCACATTTGAGATTTAGTCTGTAGCACTATACACCTTTCTGGTGACGCTGATTGTAATCCACATAATAAAATGTAGTTTAAGAGGCCAATAAAATAAAATACCTCACCCNACCCTGCCCATGATGGACAAACTGAATCCTGTGGGGACATGACCCTGCCCATGATGGGAGCACTGAATCCTGTGGGAATACAACCCTGCCCAGAATGGGCAAACTGAATCCTGTGGGGACATGACCCTGCCCATGATGGACAAACTGAATCCTGTGGGGACATGACTCTGCCCACGATGGGCAAACTGAATCCTGTGGAGATACGAAACTGCCCACAATGGATAAACTGAATCCTGAGGGGCATGACCCTGCCCAGGATGGGCAAACTGAATCCTGTGGGGACACAACCGTGCCCGCACCACCCAACATCAGCTGGGTACCTGCAGAGCACCCATCCCAGACCAACCAGAAACCCGCAGATGAACCCACAGCCCAACACCAGAGCACAACCCCAACAAACCAGGCAGAACTCACCGTCTGGAGGCATCAGGACCTTGTTGTTCTGCGTGCACCAGCCCACGGGGTGCAGGTCTGCTGTCATCACATCACACCAGAAGTCGGCCCTGCGGTCGTCCCCGTAGCCGCAGTACCGGAGCAGCAGCAGCTGCCCACAGGTGGTGATGATGGTGGCCACCCAGTATGTGTCTGGGTTGCTCTTGTTGGCCACTTCCAGTTTCATCCCTGGCTGGAAGCTGCTTTGGAGGCTGATTTCAACCTTGCAAAATGAGAAAGGCACGGTGTTACTTTTTGTGTTTTGCAGGAAGAACCCCCCTACTCCCCTCCCCTCCCCTGGAAATGCTGCCCTTGAGGAGCAGTCCTGGTGTTGGGAGTCCTAGAAACTTAGAATTTGGGGGTTTATAGTAATACATATGAGTCAAGATGGAGGATGTGGGGTGCTGTCTTTGTTCTCCTTCTTCACCTTCTTCTTCCTTCTTCTTCATGGGTTTAGGTGATTTTCTGTAATTGAGTGACAGAGGTCAGCACTGCAGGCCGTGGGTGGTCAACTGCCACACCCTGGGACAGGACATGAGCTGACTGTGCTTCTCAATCCAACCACCCTCCTTCTCCATCTGTCTGGGCAGCAGTTCCATTCCTGCTTCACTGGCTCATATCCCATCATGCAAGGTCCCAAAGTGCAGGAGTGGTACCTTCAGCTGTACTACATCCAAGAGAGGATTGGCACTCATCTTCAATCCCTAAATGTCACTAATGCCATAGATACAGCCAGCATAGCTCAAATGAAGTTTCATTTCCCACTGCATGGCTCCATCAGGCACATCACAGGACACAGAAAGGCAGGTATGAAGCACCTCTAGGAGTTAAGCCCAACTACAATAATTAGTCACATAACAACACTGAAGCACCTCTAGAAGCTTGACAAGCATCAAGGGCTAAATGCTGTACCAGGCAGACCAAGGAGAGAATTTCCTCTGCACCCATCCTCAGCAGCTCAAGACACAACCAATTCCCCCTCCCAGCACCCTGGAAAACGAGGTATGACCTGTCACTGAAACAAGTAAATTGTCTGGGTCGCTGTTCTGCCATCTGATGGAGATGTCACTTACATTTATTTCAGTAGTGACAGGCCACCTGTAACTTGCCTCAGGACACTGGAGATGCTAGTGCACTTTTTTTGGGACACTGCTGATGAACACCAGGGCCTGCTGTAGCACAAGGACCTCCTGTGTTCCAAGGACCAGTGGGATGCTTCTGGCTGTTGTTGATAAAGAGGTGGATGCCAGTGCACTGGTCAGGTGCCAGCCTTGTCTTCACAAAACCATCCAAAACGTAACCTGTCACTCATTAGGAGATGTTTAATGACAGGTTGTTATATGTTTTTTAGAACCTTATCAACTACTGAATCCAGAGGGATTATAAATCTAGGTAAACCTGTCTGATTGACTTCCAACTGAAATGGCAGTTTAAAATGACTCTTTTACTTATAAAGATAAACATAACATGGTCTACTCAGTCAGCTGAGCATTTCACAGATATGGGGATGCCAAGCTGCTGAGAAAACGCTCCTCTGGCCCACCAGCAGTAATCCCTCACTCACCCAACTCCAGCTTCTGACCCCAGGGCTGCCCAGCCAAACCCATTTATCATTTGCACTCCATGTGCCTTTCCTTGTGTGGGCACTTCCAGCAGAATCAATGCCCAGAGTGACAGAACAACTGAGAGGGACTTCTGGAGATGGTCTAACACTGAAGGTGGTCTGTGACATGCACTGCTTCACTTAGTGCTAAGAGAGGATGCTCAGAGTCCTCATAAATAACCCAGGGTACAGACTGGCCCATGTCCCAGTACAAACTGGATCTCATGGCCTCCTCCCAGTACAGACTGGCAGCTGCAGCTCAAAGCACCTGAGCCTGATGCCTGCAGAGAGTGATTTATTTGTTGTTTTTCTCCCTGTGCTCACCATAACACCAACAAGGCACTCTGGAAGCCAACAGACTCATGACTGGAAATCACACCAAGAGCAGAACCAGATACACAGATAATACAATCTTCTCTGGCAGCTTTCAGGTTTTTGGGCAGATTTTGAGGATCAAGTCCCAGATTGTGAAGCAGTCACCAAGGACTGCTCCCAGCACCAATCTGTCCCACACTGACACTCCCAGGACTGAGGTGCTGTGAGACACTGCAGGGT
The DNA here is from genome assembly GCA_024734555.1 of Trochalopteron elliotii. Classification (NCBI taxonomy): domain Eukaryota; kingdom Metazoa; phylum Chordata; class Aves; order Passeriformes; family Leiothrichidae; genus Trochalopteron; species Trochalopteron elliotii. The sequence continues at coordinate 509,385 of JANPWX010000434.1, forward strand.
CAGCTGGGCATCTCCACACAACTGAAGACATCCTTAAGGGCTTCATGAAACACAAAGCTTTCTACTTTGAGCCTGGAGTAGAACTCTGGGACAAGATGCTCTCTCCAAACAGCTGCTGGATCAAGAATAAACTCCACAACAAGCATTGTCCTGCAAACCTCCAGTACAGAGAATTATGGTCCTTCACTCTGCAATATTCTGAGCAAACTGTTGTTAAAATGAAAGCAAAATAGGGAATGGAGGACTGTAAAGGTTTTCAGATCTAGATAAAAGAGAAGTTTTTCATCCCTGCAGCTCCTTTAGCCCTACAAAACAACCCACAAAATTACCTGCAGACAAAGGTGGTTTGACCAGGTGATCTCCAGAGGTGCCTTCAAATGCTGCTTGTGCTAACACAGAGCAGAGCACAGACCTGTCACTACCACAGCTGTCTGCATGCTCCATGTTCACCCAGGAAAAGCACCACCAGCCCAAGTCCCTGCTTCCCACACTCCTGAGACAGCATCTCCAGGCAGGAGACTGAGAGGTGGTTCCCTGTGAGCCACACTGAACTCTAGTGCTGAGTGACTCTGCCAGTCAGTAAATCAGGCATTAAAAGGAGCTTTGGGGAGATAAGACACTCTTGGGAGATTTATCTCTACGGGCTGGCATGGACAACAATGAATGCAGAAGGGAAAATAGGTGAAGAGAAAAAAAAAACAACGAGTGCCTTGCAAGCAAAAGGAGAGCAACACCAGCCCTCAACAATGGAAAATTGGATGCAAAGGCAGAGGATAAGGGAGGGGTACAGAAAAAGAACTCCAATCTGTGACTGCAAACACACCAAGGTCACCTAACACTGGCTGGGGGGCAATTCCCACTCAGGTTGTCACGTGTGTGGAGGGATAATTTCTCCCCAAAATGGTCAGACTCCCCTACAGCTCTCCAGGGAGCCCCTGAAAACCAGAAGAGGAAATGTGTACAACACCCACAAGGCTCAGACGAAGCACATACATGTTTGAAGGAGGTGTGGGGAGCAGCACTGGCTCCTGTTTCCTCCAGGAACTCATCCCAGTTGAAGTCTGTGTCCTCAATGCTGGAGCCCTCATCTGTTAAAAAGAAAAAAAAAAATTAAAAAAGAGAGAAAGAAAAGCAGCCTAAAACAGAGCCAAAGAAGGCAAAAAGTTGTGTCAAAGAGTTCAGGGTGAGAATAGCAACCAGTATAAACATCAACAGAAGGGAAAACAGAAAGCTTGCTTTAAGGATCTGTGTTTTGACCAGCTCTTACCATGCTTTCAGCAGACTCTGGGGCTTTAGCAGCCAACACTGAGACCAGAAATGACTCTGCTTCCATGGCAGTGGGGGCACAAAACTGTCATACACTGCAAAAGGCACTTGTGGCTCCCTTATTTTGCATTTGATGACTCCCTGGCTGCGAGGGAGGTGGCTGCCTGCCCACTGTCACCGAGGTGCAATGTCCCTGTGCCCCACAGTGGCTCCCCCAGCACTGTTAATCACAGCAGAGCCCCAAGTGATAAATTAGAAGATGCTTCTGTTGGCTGAGCAGTGTGTAGGGCAAACACTCCAGCCTCTGGGGTGAGTGAGACCCATTTTCACTCCTACCACCCTTCTTCTCCTTCCTCAGCATCACTGCACCCAAAAATCTCAGCTAAACCCCACATGTCTCCCCTCTTCCCCCAGGGCTACAGCTGCTTTCCCCAAACCCCCAAACACACCCCACTAGACCCCTACTGCCCTCTTACTCCCTGCTCCCTTTCAGATCTGGGGCTCTGCATCCTCTCTCCCCCATCCACACCACTGCCCCACACAATCCCTCCCCAAAGGAAGGGCTGGGCATGACCACTCTTTCTTTTCTTCCTTTATTACCACACTGAGGCAGAGCCAAGGCCCCAAACCATCTCTGAAACAGCACACAGCAATAATTAAAAATAAATCTTCTTTCACTTACAGAAAATCAGCCAAATCTGATTGTTTTCATTTTGTTCCCAAGCAATCTTGCAAGCCAGTTTCATCCCCAGAGCAAAAATATTTACAGTCTAGCAATGAGCTCTTTGCAATAAGCATTTATCAGGCAAACTCTGCGAGACCCTTTACCTGCCCAAACATTCATCAGTGTGGTCATGATGTAATTAAACTGACTCATGACAAACTGAATTAAGAACCCTCCCCAGACAGTTTTATGAAGAAAAAGGCAGGGTTAATTTATTGCAATTATTGCTACAGGTCCCCAGTTTCCAGGACCAGAGAAAATTATGTTGTGCAAAGGGAATCTCTCATTATTAAAAGGGGAAGACACAGTTTTTATTTGCTGCCTGTGGCACCAGACTCATGTAAGTGAGGGGGGGAAAAAAGGGGAACAGAAGAGGGGTTTTGAAACAGAGCTGGTGGAGGGTAAAGATGTGTCTGGGAGTTCAAAGCTGAGCTGTCAACACCGTTAAACACTTGCACACTGCTGCATCAAGTCTGACTCCTTGCCCAAAACTCAAATCATCTTCTTAAATACGGAGATGCAAATCAACATTTACTCCAGTGATAAAGAGACTACCAGATGACTCTTCAACTCAGCAAGAAACAGTCCAATTCAATGATTACAATCCAAATATAGACAAATTCATGGCAGAATAAAGAATGGGCTTTGTTTTGATTTTTGCAATCACTGCAGAAACCTTCAGGCACAGAAGCTGGCTCCACTTGAGGTATCTGACCCAGAATGAGGGGTTTGCTCAACCTTGACTGAATGATAAGCCACAACCACAAGGTAGGAGCTTGGTGGAAAAATTCTGCATCATGCAGGCAGGCAATTTAGATGAACAGGGATATTTTTCAGCCTTCATGCCTGCAACCCTGCAGAGTTAATGTTACAGAGAAGAGCTGTGTGCAGAGATTTCAAAGGCTGAGCCTCTAAAACCAAGTATGTTAGTCCATCAGTAGATGGGCAGATATCATTATCCATCCCAGGCTTAAAATTGCTTAAGCAACGTTTTACCCTGAGCACAACCAACCCCCATCCCACCAAAAGTCAGAAGCACCTGACATGAAAAGCTTAAAGTGCATCATCCTCTCTGCCCCATCGCTCCCTGCTCCTGCAGGGTCTTGTGTCTGTGGGGCTGGGATGGGCTGTTCCAACAATCCCAAAGGAATCTCCACCTCAGGACATGGACAGGACATTTGGGACAGGCTGCCCAGGGCAGTGATGAAGTCATCACCCCTGGGGGGGATTTAAAAGACACAAAAGACACACAGATGTGGCACGTGGGGACATGGCTTAGCGTGTGGCCTTGGCAGTGCCGGGGGAATGGTTGGACTCAAAGCCCTCAGAGGTCTTTGCCAACCTAAATAATTCTGTGTTTCTATGACTTGCAGATCAGCCCTGGGCTCTTTTCTCTCCTGGTAAGGCTCTGCCATCTCAGAACATGAGCCCTTTCCCTCAGCCTGGGATACTCTCTGTGTACTCTCAGTTTTTATTCCTGTTTTTGCTCTGATCTCCTGTGTGAGTCAAGGCAAGTCTCTCCTTCAGCACGTGTCTCCTTTTCTCCAGCCTTCCTCAGCAGTCTTGTGGGAAAGATTCATTCCACAGAGCAGGAGGAGCAGAGGTTTTCAGTCAGTTCAGTGCATAACCTCCAGCCCTTGCAAGGAGCAATGTCTCCAGGGGGGTCAGAGTCTTCTCCAGAATCTGGAAAAAGCTTTTTAACAAATATAAATAGATGCTAATTATGGATGAATCAAGTCCTTCACAACCTTATTAACCCTGACCTACTCTGCCACCGGCCAGCACAGAGACTCTCACTGGCAGCTCTTTCACATGCTGCCCAGCAAAACTCACAACAGCACCTGTATAACAAAATACCACCCAGATCTCACCTTTCCAAACCCAAATAAAGAGGCTTCAAGGCCCAGAGGCAAGGCAGAGTGAGAGCTGCAGCCTTCCCTCCCTGTCAGCTCATTCCTCTCTGACACATCACCAGCCTGGCTCCTCTACCATGTTTTATCTGCAGACTTTATCAGGAAATTACTTTTACAAGGTCTGTAAAAATAATGTCAGAGTACTCATTTATCACAGCATCAGTGGTTTATTTTGCTTCATTTCCCAACAACGAATTCTGAAGGGACTGTATGTTTTCAAAATGGTTTTTTAATGGACTTTGTTCCCTGCTGGAATTCTGGCAGGGGGGCATCCAGAGCACACCCAGAGTGGCACAGGGATGAGACCAGCCCAAAGGAGCCAACACCACCCACACATGCAACAGGGCTGCACACAAATCTCCTCATCCATCATAAAAACCCAACTGCTGAGGAGCACAGGACACCCTGAGAGGTGATAAATCTGGCATTACACCTATTTTACATACCAGCTCCCTTTCCAATTATTGGTACTTAGGTCCAGAGCTTTTTCTTAATGAAAGAGTCAAGGCTGGCTGGTTTACAATACGGTGATGTATAAACAAGCCCAGGATGGCAAATAAAATCAACAAGTCATTATCTGCCAGCCTCTCAATGGCTTTAAAGTGCTCATGCATTGACACTGTAAAAATGCAACTGTTCCAGCTGTTAACAGCCCCCTGGGATGTTCAGCTATGGAAAAGGAAAGGCATAAAAGACCCAAACCCTGTGGCTCAAGAAACACAGATTTTTATTTTTTTTTTCCCCCAGGCTTCACTGTAGGAGAAAGTACTTAAGGGAAATTGCTTAGACATCTTATTTATAGCACCTAGATGCACATAGATTACTCCTTGAGTGAACAGAGCACTGAAATGGTCCCACAACAAGAGTGGGGAGAGGGAGACACACAGAGACACCTGAGCAACCACAAACCTCTGGCACAGCCTTGGGAGAGCCATCAAAATCCTTATCCCCACCAAAATTTAGGCCTTGCAGGCCAGTTCTTCTCATTCCCCAAAAAAAAGTCTATGGTTGGCCAACTGAATCTCATCTTTGAGGCTCCATCTCTCTACCACAGATAAAAATAGATCCAGTGGTGATTAAATCAGCCCAGACGTGTCCACTCTGGAAATCCAAGGATCTGTTGCCCAAGGAAACAGGAAAATCACTGAGCTGCTGCAAGAAGTGAGGAAACTGAAGGCTGAGTGGCCAAATTTCTGACGTGCTGAGGGAGAAGCTTGGCTTCAGAAAGTAAGTAGGTTAGGGCTAGACATAATGTACTTTTTCATCACGTGACAGTCTCCTCCTGCTAAGGCTGGATATGGGAAGTTAAACCCTTGATTCCAGCAAAAATCACCACAGAACACCCAAATTTAGCACAGCAAATCCTCACACCTCCAGGAGCCCATCCCAGAGCATTACAAACATCCAGTCATGAGCACAAGGACAACATGTGACCAGCTCTCCTCTCCTCAGTGTTTGTGAAGCCCCCTCACGTGAAGCACTCCAAAAAATAGTGAAGGAAACGAGGGGGAAGGTCAAAACAAAGGAGAAATGCTGTAAATTTCTGAATGTTCGTTCTGCCTCTCTAAACCACAAATCATCAACAGAATAAAAAAACGGTGGGGCAGCTGGGAGAACACAACATGATGCCTTGGGAAAGGTTTTCCATGGCCAGTTGTTTAAATTTTGAATAGCTGATACATACTGCAGGTGAGGTCCAGAAGAAAAAAAGCTCCTATTTCCCATGGGACACAGTCCAATGCATAAGACTCAAAAAAAAAAAAAAAAAAAAAAAAGGCCTTGGAGTTGTACAACCACTCCCACTGCCTCCCTGGCTCCCAGCTCTCCCTGTGAGGAGCTGCAGCAGTGACAAGGACCCGTGGGGTGAAGAGGTGTCACTAGAGGACACAAAAGAACCACACTTACACATCAAGTTGAGAAGTGAGAAGAGAAAGAGAAAGTTTATTATGGTTTGGGGTTTAAATAGGGTTTGGAATTTGATCAGAGATTGGGGGATGAGAGCAACACCTCTCTGACCCCAGTGGTCAACTTGGAAGCCCATTAATTTGTCCTTCCCCCTGGAAGGAATGTATTATTTACCAAACATCAGTCTTGTGAGAAAGCTCTAGTCCAAAAATGAAAATACAGGAAGGGTGAAAAATCAAGGCAACAAAGGGGAGCTCACCTGAGTCAAAGTGCTCCCCATCACCATTGGCTGGGCTGGGATCCTGCTCTGGGGAGAGCTGCTGGGTCTCTCTCATGCTGGCAATGAAGGATGCCCTGGTCTCCATGGCTCAGAGGAAGAGGTTTGGCCTTCCTAATTCATCCTGCAGCAACAAGGACAAGCTAAAAGGAAAACAAAAAGCAGCAGTGAGTGATTTGTTCTACCCACAACAACCCCACTCCCTCAGCTTTTCCCCATGGGCTTTCATGTCATCCCATCTTGCTACAGCTGGAATGAAAGTTCTTAGACAGCCTTCCCAGCCTAAACGTGCCATGACTCTCTGATGGTGACCCTTCCATCCTGCTCTTGTCTCCAGCCTGAAGCTGGGGTTGGATGAAAACCACAACAAAGGACCTCAGTGGCAATAATATCGTAAGAGCAACAGCAAAGATAATAACAACAGGGAAGATAATAAGGTAATAAACAGCATCCAGAGGCTTCACTCTCTAAGTTCCCTGCAGCTCCCAACGCCACCGACAGAGAGAGAAGGATGAGCCCACAAGGCAGCACAACCCATGCCAAAAAAAAACACCTCCACCATCTTCCAGCCATTTCAGCCCTTGATTTCCAGCTTTTTGATGGCTAACTCTGTGTGAGATGTATCTCACTCCACAAACATTCAAACTTCCAAAGGGGGAGAACTGTGATAATGAAACAGAGGAAACACTGAAGCAAAAATACTCACAAGAGGGAGACTGGAGTAACTCTAGAAAATAACACTGAGCATCCAAAATGCACATACCCTCATGAAATAGTGCTGGCTGCAACTGTTTATTGAATGAGGACTGACCTAAGGTAACTGTGCCAGTTTTAACATGCAAGGCAGCAAATACTAACTTATTTTAAATTGGGTTGTGTTAACACAGGAGATTTTTCTAGGAGTGACCATAGTAAATTCAAAGTGGGAAAAAAAAAAAAAAAGAACACACAGAAATGAAAAATGATATGAGGAAGAGCACCCAGGCTGACCAGATCTTGCATCAGACACCAGGCTAAATGAGAACTGGATTTCCAGCCACACTAAGGCATCAGACAAGCAACACCCTGAGATACACCTTTAGCAGTAGATTAAAAAGAGCTCCAAAGTGAGCTTTTCAGTAAAACTCTGAGATGCTGATGAATTACAAGGTGTCAGAGGACGACTGAAAAAGAGAAACCAAGAGCTGGGGTTATGGGCACAGAGGGAACCAGCTATTCACACAAGATATGCTAAAGCAAAGACAGGCAGTAGGGAAGGTGTGTGTCCAGAATACCTGATGGGGAGGACTGGTCCTACTTATTAGAGGAGCCTCCAAATCCTGCACGACACAGAGGACTGTGCTGGCAGCACCAGTGCCAAATGCTCTGTAAAAATGTGTGACTAAAAGTAGGGAAGAAGTTTACTGCCAGAGGCCAGGCAAAGCAGGATGTAATAAGACAGTAAAAATATATGGGATTTTTTCAACTTTTACTACTCTGGAGGCATATTCTAGAAGACTGGATATGATGGTTATAAAACAGAAAGGAGGAGAGTGTTCTGCCGTGGATTTCTCACTCCCAGATTTTAAGGCTGCTCCTGTGGTAATTTAAAAGAAGAAATGGACGTGTGTGAGCAGTTATATTAGAACTGAAAGAGATGAGGAGCATGTCAAGTGTCTGGTGTCCATTATCTGGACCATGGCAGGACTGTCTGCTGGGGCAACCACAGCTGCAATTAAAACCTGCAAAAAACACTCGTGTGTTTCACAAAAAAAAATCACTGGTGGAAGCAAATTACCAAGGCAGGTGATTTAAACACCCACTGAAGGCTGTTCAGGCAAAATTAGAAATTTTTGTTTCCCACCCCAAAGAAATCTGCTAAAAAAAAGTATTTTTAAAAATGAAGATCATCAACCAACTCAGAGCAATATGGTTGCTGGTCTCTTCACAAAGTGCTCAGCAGACTTTAAGTACTCCACAAATATGACCCTTTTCCCACTGCCACTACAGCACTTCATCTTTATTCTTTGTTGACATGAAACCTGCTAATGAATTAAGTGCATTATAGACTCCAAGTATTCTGAGTGCAGCTAACCTCAGAACATACACATCACTCATCCCCAGTGTATATTAAGTTTCAATTAACCATGAAACTAGAAGCAGTTTACTGAAAGTCAAAAAAAAAAAAAAAAAAAAAAAACCAACAAAAAACAGTTCTCCTTTGGTAGAGAACACTTCCATAAATACCATTAATAATAAATTAGCTAAGTATCAGGACTTTACACCAGGCTTGTTAAATATGAGAGGAGGGGAGATGCTAGCTGAAGCTCAGCCTTGGGGGGATGTGGCTGTTTTATTTTTTGCCAGGGACAAGGCAAGGGTGGAAGATAACCTGGGTCTACCAAAAAATTTCAAAAGAATGGAAAGAAAACAGAGAGCTCAATTTAAACACAACAAATCCATCATCTTAAGGAGAGCTCAGGGGTAACAATATAAATACCAAGAAGAAACACAATCCTCTTGGTACTATAGTTACATCTTGTGATGCTTCTATGATGATGATAAAACTAAGTTATGAGCTGATAAAAAGCTGAAGGTGCCCAATCAGATAACAACAGTATTTTGCTCTTTTTTTTCACACAGCCAAGCCCCAAATCTGCCACCAGACCCATGAGAGGGACTCAAAGCCCTGGATCATGGAATTTCCCATCAGAAATGGAAACTGGATGGGCAAATCAGCATGAAAGTGTCTGCAAAGTGCAAGACAGCTGCCCAAGGTGTCTGCAACACAACTGGGACCCAGCTGGGACTGGGTTTGAGCCTACTTCAATTAAAAAGAATCTCTGAGGCACATTCAGCAACATCATCAACATTTCTGGGGTTTTAAATTCTATTTCAATGGATTTTTTGCTTAAGCTATGGACAACTAACTGGTTTTGAAACGTCATGTCAGGAGCATCCACCTTCCAAGAAAATTTGATCTATTAGAGGCCATTACTTGGCTTATTTTGGGAACAACAAGTTTACCAGTTATGGCAGGAGAGCACTTCAGTTATTTTCCCAACACCATGTGACAACAAGACCAAACTCTTATGCAAACACCAGCTTCAAAACAGCTCTGAGCTTTAGTGTTGATATAACTAACTACCAAAGAAAGCCAACACAGGGTATTAATTTTTCGCTTCTTATTAATTGCTGCTAATTAACACTTCAAACAGAGTCCCCAGCCATACTGTTAACAGTAGCACTCAGGCTGGCCTGCAATCATCATCATCACACAAGCAGCACACACCACTGCACTCCAATTCCTCTGCCAGTGTGAAACCCACTGGAAACCAAATCCAGAACCACAAGCCACACTGTCAGCCTGGGAACAAGGTGATGGGAAACAGCACCAAAAGAGGCTCAAGGTGACATTACACCAGGCAGGAGTACAAAGGAAAATTCTATGAAATGCATCTGAAAGAGGAGGGAGGGGGAAATTCCCAGTTTTCAGATCCCTTGCTCATTGTTTCTGCACAGTGGTGGTTCAGACTGATCTGATTCTTCCCCCCACGCAGCTCCCATTCCCTTGGTATTTAATTCAGATCCAGGCTCTTAACTCACAGGCAGGAAAAGCCAGGCAATATAATAAAGAATCTCTTTTATTTCCTTCTTCCCACGGCTGTCAGTCTCAGCCCTGCCTTTATCTCCAGCGTGCTGCCTTGTCATCTGTATCAATATTGGCTCTTTGTACAAGCACAGCCTTGGCTTCCTCGCACCATTTTACATTTCTCATCTCCTGTCAGCTCCATCATGGTTTTCCTTCCTTTGGAGTAATTCTCTGTAGGGAGAGGTCCCTTACCCACACACAAATCCAGCAGCCCTAGGGCTCTTCCTTAAAGCTACTCCTGAAAAACTTACTTTATCCCCCCCAATGCACGCTTGGTTAATCGAGGTTGACACAAGGAAGACAAAAGAAGGTCCTGCATCCTTGAAACCTCTTGCCTCAGTAGTGAACCACGTGTGCCAACGTAATGCTGAGTCCTGAACAGTGGAGAAATAAATTCCACTGCTTTCCCAGGGATCTGGGATTGATTCTGGACCCTCCAAAATCCAGCAAGAGACACTGACTGGAGATGGTCCCACCTCTCTCAGCATGGTGACACTTGAGAGTGGCTGCAGGGTCAGAGAATCACAGAATGTCCTGAGCTGGAAAGGACCCAGCAGAATCATCAAAGTCCAACTCCTGGCCCTACACAAGACAACCCCAACAATCCCACCACACGCCTGAGAGTGTTGTTCAAACACTTCATGGTCTCTGTCAGGCTCTGTGCTGTCACCAATTCCCTGGGGAGCCTATTCCAGTGCCCAATCACCCTCTGGGGGAAGAACTTTTTCTAAATATCCAGCCTAAACCAAGCCAAGAAAAATCACATCCAAAGGATGACTGACTCTAGTGGTCCAAGTCAGACACCTGAAATTCAGATGAGATGAACAACCCTCAGGGGGTTCCTGTTAGCACAGCACCTGCTAATGTTTAAAATATCCAAATTCCCCAGCAGACAAGCTGAATCAGTCATAGAATGGGTTGGAAGAGACCATAAAGATCATCTGGTTCCAACTCTGGCGCCATGGGCAGGGACACATTCCAGCAGATCAGGTGAAGGGAGATGCTCAGATGACATGTGGTACTGCTCCTGTACATGGGGCAGGATGAAAGGGATCTCATCCCTGTGGGACATGATCCAGGATGCAGGGCTAGTGGCAGCCTGCCACAATATTTACAGCCCTGAGCATCTGCACAATGCAGTGGAAGCTCATTTAAAAGGGCTATTGAACACATCAAGCAACAGTTTCACCTCCTAGAAAAAGGGCCTGTCTCTCCTCTCTGACAAAGTACCAGTTGGAAACCTTTCAAGGAAACTTTTTTCCAAACTCCTGCGAGGGTTTTTTTATTATTTATTTGAGAGCTTCACTCACCAAATGTTTTCACTTATATCAACTGACAATTTCTCTTTCATATTGAAGACCCCACAGGATTTTAATAAGGGAAATTTACTGCTTTGAACAGCTCTGTGTTGTACTCTGGGGCGGAAGAAAAAGATCCCATGTACTCTGGAGAATCAAGAATGTTCACAATATTCAAATACATAAAAAACAGCTGAATGGGGAAAGGATATAATCTGTTTTCCATGTTCTTGGTGGATTGAAGAAGGCAGCTTGGTTTAAATTGCAGGGAGGGGACATGGTTTGGGCAGGAGAAGAAATCACTTCTAATGAATCTGGTGAAGAAGTGGGATACACTCTGGGAAGGGCACAGAGCTCTGCTTTCTGGAGGAGTTAGGATGCTGTTCTGTGCAGAAACTGATGTTGGTAGAGTTAATCCTGCCCTGGGGTAAGGGATGGTCAGTCCAAGGCCCCTTCCAGCCACTCAACTCAGGGCTCATCTTTCTGCTCTTAACTCAACATTTGTGCAGCAGCAGAAAATAAACGAGTGAGCCTGGAGGGAAAACATGTAAAAACAGGAAATTAGGGAACCACCAGAGCAGGGATGCTCTGGATTGTCTGTCTCAAAGTCAGAGGGGGACAGGAACCAAACTTCTCTGAAGACACAAGGTGAAGGGATTGTGCAAGGTGGTGGCAGCCCCTGTAACTCAGCTGGTCCTTGCTTTCCTCTCTTCTTGCACTGGTGCCAAAAGCTTCACACTTTTGATGCCAACAGAGACAAACCTGTTCCACAAAGCAATTTTCTCATCCTCCCTAGCTGGCACACTCCTGAGTCCGGGATACACACAGAGATAAATGGTAGCCAGATAAGATAACAGAAAGTAAAATAAACCTAATTAGAGACTCTTAACTTGTTTACAGCAAAAAACCCTGTAGTATCAAGAAAAAAAGAGAGAGAGAAAACAGGCAGACACCCAGGCTTAGGTACACATCACCCTCTTAGCTCTCCTGTGTGTAAATAAAACCTAAGGACTGAAAGATGGACCTCAAGCCAAAACCTTCCACAAACTTCAAGAGGACTAGATCAAACTTCAAAAAGTAAAGCACTTTTTCATTCAGTTTTCCTTCTCCTGAGTGAGTTGGACATTTTATTAGAAGAGGCAAGGGAGCATTGCTGCCCCACCTGTACTCTTGCCATTGCCCCTGTGAACCCTGGACATCCCCACAAAGGATGTACACCAAGGAGAAGGGGGTCACCACGTACTAATCTCTCCTGTTTCCAGCTGTTCTGTCACCTAACAGGTGTCTGTCACCTTCTTCATGACTCAACAGGCAATTTCCATGATTTTGCCCCTCACTTTGGTAAAGCATTTCTACCCATGCTAAAGACCCAACATACACCAACTACTTGGAAATATGACATATTTAAATCTGGCCATCTTCTAAAGCTATCAGCTGAACCAGGACTGAGAATCTTCTTCTTCCCATGAAGAAGACTAGGACAATGTCCTTGATGCCCTTTATAACAGGAAAAAGAACTGCACGGAAGAAGCACAGCAACTCTCATGTGCAACACTCTGTCTTCTCCCACCTCTGTGCTCGAAATGGAGCTAAAACCAGGAAGCCTTTGAGATGGGTAAAACCTGAAGACACAGAGCTGATTTATTATCCTGAGACACCTCATCTTGTTAGGCACACTCCCACAACTGAGTGGTGTGGGCTGGAAAGGACCTTAGAGATCAGGGAGCTCCAACCCCCATCATGTGAAGTTTATCACCTCCAAACACCAACCACATGGACCAAATTAATCAGTCAGACCCCCTGAGTGGGACCAATCAGCTCAGCCACAAAAGTCACCCAGCAGGAAACATAAAACACTGTTTTCACGGACTTAATTTAGAGCCCCAATTCCGAAGTCCTTCATCAACCAAACTCCCGTTGTCCAGGGCAATCAGTTCTGCTTTCTAAGTCTTTGCAGCAGTCAGAGTCGTTTTCAAAAAAGAAAAAAAAAAAAAAGTACAAGATGCAAACCAGAATCCAGGAAACATCTGCCATCTGATTCCAACACTTTTTAGGAAAAAAATGACATTTTAGATCTTGGCACTGTTTGGTTCATTTAAACAGCACAGCTGATCAGCACTTGGGCTTAGTCCTACACACACTTACAGCCCTGTCAGTGATTTACATCCAGAAGCAGCTTCACTGACTGGCAGGATCTGCCAAAAAAAAGAAAAATTTAAAAAAGATCCAGCACTCACAACCATCTCCAGGCACCTCACAGCATAACAGCAGGAAGAGGAGAACCCTTCCCCTTGGCCAAGCATGTGAGGGCAGCCAGCAGAGCCCTGCCAAGGTCCATCCAGAACCAAACTGCACAAGACATTTTAACTCACAGAGTCCTCCAAGTCACATTTACAGGGCTGATTCCACCCGATTTCTCCAAGGTAAAACAAATCAGATTCCACTTCATGTGAACATGAGAGCTGCTGCAAAACATCCAGGTTTAATTCCTCACCACCATCCCAACAAAGCTCCATCTTGGAGCCTGATCTCACACTGAGCTCCCACACTCAAAACACCTTCCAAGAACCAGTTAATTTTTGTTTTTCCTGAACTTTCTTTAAATAGGTATTTTTGATGCACCTAGGAGGGCTTTCTACCCTAAAGTCTCCACAAGGAACTTATGACCCTTTAGAATTTAAGGATCCTCAGCCTGTGGCTGTCCTGTCTGATCTCCTACACAGCAGGGGCAGGCACAATGTCACCTCCTGGATTTTAGGAGGGAATTCCACTTCCTTGCCAAGCAAATAAATGCAAGACTTTCTAATTAACTCATATTCCAACTGGGTCTCAGAACTTGACCCAAGAAAATATGGCTGCTTTGCACAAGCCACCCAGTGATGCTAAGAGTATTAGTCATGAAAGCAGGAATTGGGAGTAAAAATAGCAAGGATTCTGCACATACTTTTTTTGAGCCTCACACCTACTCAGAATTGATCTTTGGGTCAGCTGTCAAGAACTGCTTGGTTTGGGGCTTTTTTTCCTTTCTTTTTATTACTATTTTATTTTAGATCAACACTTCTGATTCATAAAAATGGGAGTAGCTGTGAACACATTTTCCAAATCAGCCTTCACAAGAATGTTTTGTTGAGGTCTTACAAAAGGCCAATTTCAAAATAAACTTTTTCAGGAGATTTTAAATGTCAGTGGAGAAGTCTTCGCTCTTATTTCTGTATTGCCCTATTTTGCAACTCAAACTTTTCAAACCACTGTAGGAGTCATAGCCCAAGACACAGAAAATAAAGGAAAAGAGAAATTTTTTGGCAATGGATGGATTTGACAGGTTTCATTGGGGCTTGTCATGCAAAGATCAATCAAAGTTTCAAATGATGAGTTTTAAATATTGACAAGGTACCATCAGCTACTGTAATCCTAAAAAACAACCCCTGCTCCTAGGGACCAGATGCTACAATGACAGAACAAACTCATTTGCAGGTGGCATCACTATTATCAACAGCATCTCATTTTCAGCACTGAGGATCCTGCTGCACCAGCTGACAGACTCTGCATCAACATTCATAGCAATAAAATACTCTGACACCTTCAAGTAATCTAAAACATGGACCTGTGGGTCACCACATGAATTTTTTTTCTGTGAACTCTCATGCACACACCTCTGCCTCTTCTGCTGCCAGTTTTGGCTATGTGTCACAAGCTTTGAAGTTTTTCACAACTCCTTTATCATTTGGACACAGTCAGGGACAAGCCACCTCCTTCAACCATCACCATCCTTGTAAACCTCCTCAGATGCTCTCCATGCCTCTGCTCACCCCACACCAACATGAATTTAACCAGTGAAATACCCCTGAAGACTCAAAGAAACACAGAATGGTTTGGGCTGGAAGGGACCTTAAAGATCATCTCTGATCTCTGCCATGGGCAGGGACACCTTCCACCATCCCAGATTACTCCAGAGCACCATCCAACCTGGCCTTGGACAATTCCAGGGGCCCAGGGGCAGCCACAGCTTCTCTGGGCACCCTGTGCCAGGACCTCCCCACCCTCACAGCCAAGAATTTCTCCCCAATATCTGCTGGAGAAACACAGTGACACCTTCTCTACCATGTCCTGTCCTCAGCAAGGTTAACATCACATCCCCTCACTCATCTCAGGGCAGCATCCCATGGCTCTGAAAGGCCAGAAACAGTGACCCAAAACACACCAGCTCAGCACAGCACAAGCCAGGAGTGGGGGAAAAGCATCCCCAGTCCAAAGTGCTGGCAGTTGTGGTGTTTACCCTATTTCTAGTAACACTTCCATGAAGTTTTAATAAATGCTTCATTAAAACAATCAACTGTCTGTCCAGCCAGGCAATTATCACTCATAATCACAGCTATATAACTGTATACTGTCTTCTACAGATGTTCTTACATCTGTGCAAAACACACTCTCCACCTCTGCCACATGGAACATCTGTTGAATATTTGCAAACGTTTTCTCAATATAGAACTGAAATTATACTGCCTTGCTCATGATGTATTTACTGTCCCACTACCCTGTGTGCACCCCTTAAAAACCATTAAAAAGGTATTTCCTTGGTGTGTACAAGGTACCAATCTCTCTTTGCTGCATTCATTTAAATGGTTTTTAGATTTTCACTTAGTAACAGATTACAGCGAGCCTCCATCTTATCACAGGAGTTATTAGGACCTAATCCTTTATAAGCACTGAAGTTATTAGACTTGTGAGGATATTTTCATAAATAATCTGTTAGAGAGAAGAAAAAAAAAAAAAAGAGGAAAAAAGCCATGTGCATCCCTGCTCACCCAGGCAACAGCCCCAACCCCAGAGAAAGAATCTGCCTCACCTGCTCTTACTTTGCCAGCAGCAAAGGAAATCAAATTTGTTTTCACCTAAAGGCTTCTAGAGAGGGAAAACAAATTGCACTAAACCCTGGCCAGCACCCTTCTCTGCTACTGCAGAAGAAACTCCTTGGAGAAACTCCTTGGAGAAGAAACTCCTTGAACTTGCCCCAAGTTCAGCGGGATGTCCAGAGACCTTTCCAAATCCATCTCCACGTCCCATCACACAACCAGGTGAAGCTGTTTCTCTGCTCAGACACAAGGTCACCACTCTGCTACCACACTTCCTTCCCCAGGGGCACAAACTGGTTTTAGAAGCTGCCCTGTCCAAGGGACAACAAAGTTGGAGATGGGGAGATGCATAGGGGGCACAGAGGGAAGACACCTTCCCCTTCTGCAATGGCACCATCCCTTCCCACCCCAAAGAAAACCTCACTGGCACCTCTTGGATTTTGCCACCCAAATCCCACCACAGTTTGGTAACTGCCTTCCAAGCCTCTCTGCTTATAATTAATGCAATTTTCTGCTGTTTTGATAAGAAATCACAATTTCACCCCCATCTTCTTTCTGCCCCCTCCTCACCACCACCATATCCTGCAAGTTTGCTGGATCCCTGAGCCAGCTTGGTCCTGGCAGGGCTGGAGAAAGGAGGGGGAAACAGGTGGGTTGGTGGATCAGAGCCCTTTTGGAATGGGAAACCTCACCCTGCACAAGGTGTGCAAACAGCACCTCCAATGTTCCTGCTACATAAAATCACAGCGAGGATCTGGGGAGCATCTCCAAGGGAAATGAGGAGCAGATCAGCTCCTCAGGCACTCCTGGATTCTCCCTGGCTCCTCTACCCACACCCAGGCACTGACAGCCTGCGGTGCTGGAGCCATCGCCTCCCACACTTCCAAACACAGATGCTCCAAAGTTTCGCATCTTACAACCGCGGTGAAACAACCCCGGAGCGGCAGCACCGAACCCCGCACGGCATCGGGGAAGTTTTCCCTGCCTCTGAGGCAGCCTCACTCCTCCACTCCCTCAGAAAATAGACTTGGAAAAGGCAGCTGGGAAGGGCACAAACAACTCGCTGAGAACTCCCTGCAAACTCCTTCTCTTGCTTTGCAAAAGCTGCGATTCGCCTCCGCCACCGTGGGGGTTTTCGGGATTCTCTCTGCAAGAGATGCAGCTCGCACTGCCCAAGTCACTGGTCTGCCGCCCGAAATTTCCGCGTGGAGCAATCCCAGAGTGTTTTTGCTAAACAAAAACATGCAAAAAGAAAAAAAAAAAAAAAAAAACCAAAAAAAACCCAAAAAAACCCCAAAAAAACCATCACCCCAGACATCCCCAGCTGACTGCACCCGGGATGGTTTGACAGCTCCAACAGGACATCTCATCCCACGACACGTCTACTGCTAATGCAAAATATATCAGCGCTCTGTCTCCCGGCGCATTTCCTTCTTTTTTTCTCTTTTTTTTTTTTTCTCTTCTCGTGGCACGCCTGCGATTTTGGCATTCAAAGGCAAATCGGCCGCGGTTCCAACTCCACACGTCCCTTTCCCAGCACACACAAATGTCCCGGTACTTTTCCCGAATTGGGATCCCATCCTCATCCCTCCGCACCGAATCCACCGGCGCACCT
Organism: Trochalopteron elliotii; assembly: GCA_024734555.1. Lineage (NCBI taxonomy): Eukaryota > Metazoa > Chordata > Aves > Passeriformes > Leiothrichidae > Trochalopteron > Trochalopteron elliotii. Next base: position 526,867 of record JANPWX010000434.1, read on the forward strand.
CTCCGAGCAGCACAAGAGAGTTCAACCAAACGCTTGGCACCCCGCCTTCCCTCTTTTTTCCCCTCTCAAAATGTTTATTTGCAGTTTTTTGAAGACACCTTAACCCGCCATGTTGAGCAAGATTTATAAATATTCATTTACCGCAGTTCGGGAGCGCTACGGGAAAAATACGTCTAGATCAGGGCTGCACATTTTGGCACAGCTGATTGCTTTCTTCTCTTTTCTTTTCTTTTTTTCCCCTTTCCCTCTCGCTTCCTGCAGCAGCTTTTTTTTTTTTCCCCTCCTCCTTTTCCCCCGGCAGATTCAGAAGAAAACCACCCGCACACCCAAAATAACTCTTTCTGAGAGATGTGCATCAGCCTTGTAAATCTGAAAGGAGGTCGCACGAGCGTTTGGTGAAAAAACCAAAAAACGACAGGTATAACTTAAAAAAAAAAAAAAAAAAAAAAGGAAAAGAAAGATGGGGAAAGGGAGTAATAGGGGGGAAAAAAATAAAGAAAGAGGGGAAAGCAAAAAAAGGGGGAAAGGGAGGGAAAAAAAGAAAGAGGGAGGAAGGAGATGAGAGCATCTAAAATGCGATCTGACGAGGTAAAAAGCAAGCCCCGCACGCCTGCGATGCACTCGAGCGGCAGCGCGGACCCTCCCGGCCCGCGGGGCGCAGCCGGGGAGCGGCAGCCGCGCTCCGAGCGCCGGTCCCGGCCGGGGGCTCAGCCCCGGCACGCCGACACTTCCAACAACTCCACCGCGGGCTCACCCTCTGGAAAACGGCGGGGGAAAAAAAATATCCACACCTATCTCTCAAGCTTAAAAATAAAAATAAATAAATAAATAATTTTTTTTTTTTAATACATCTTGGAAAGGGGATAGCGACTCTCTCCACCCAAGCGCTGCCCAACCCGATAAATAAAAAGGGAAATGCCAGCCGGGAGGGCTTGGGAAGGGTGGCTGCCGGGCGCGGTGCCTTACCTGTGCGAGTTTGGCTTATTTTGGGGTGTTTTCCCCCTTTTTTCCCCGCCGCGGAGCGGTGCGCGGCGCTGCGCGGAGCGGAGCCCACCCGCGCCTGCACCCGCGGCAGACTCATTCCAATATGGCATCCGCGCAGTGCGCATGCCTGCCGCTCTTTTTAGGGCTTTTTTTTTTTTTTCTTTTCTTTCTTTCTTGCCTTTTTTTTTTTTTTTTTTTTTAATATTTAGCAGCCAACTCCTCCGCTGACCTTTTTCAGCAGTTACAAGAAAGGGGATTTTAGAGGAAGAAAAAAAAATCCGCAGAAAACAATCAAGCGAGCATCACAACCCACACATCGCCCCGGCTGCGCCGCGCTGCGCGCCCGCGGTGCCTCCGCGCTTCGAGCCTCGTCTCCTCCGGGGATTCGGGCTCAGCGGGCTCGGGCAGGGATGGAATCCACGCGTGGAAGCGATGCCGAGGTTCGGCCACGCTCCGCGGTTCGGGGCAGCGCTCCGCGGCATCCCGGGCCGGCCGCCCGCGCGTTAAATGCCATAAAATACCGAGCCTTCGACAGCGGAGCGCTGCCTCCCGCCTTGCCCTCCCCACCGCTCCCCGCAACCTTTAATTCCGCTTTTTCTCCTCGTTTCGTGTCGCCAAGAAACTTCCAGGGATGGAGATGGGGGGAAGAAGATGGGGGGAAAGAGGGGGAGCAAAAAAAATGCGACGCATCCCTCAGCCCGCCCGTTCCCTCCGCTTCGCCGGGCTCCGGCATTACCTGTTTATTCCCTGTTGCAGAAAATAAATAAAATATATCAAGAAAAGCCGGCGAAGGCACAAGGCAGGACGTAAAATCAACTGGTGGGCACCCTCCGCCCTCCTGGCGCGCAGGGACACGCACAACTTTCCCTTCCTCTGCTCCTCGGGTTATTGGATGGGGTTTTCTTTTTTTTTTCTTTCGGGTTATTTGATGGTTTTTCCTTTCTTTGGCAAGTACGGAGGATTCACGGCGGAATGCGCGGTGTGCGCGGCTGTGCTGGTGCGGGGGTGTTCGCACGTACAGCCACACTGCGGGATTTTTCAGATATTTGCATAGATACTCTGTTCCCCCCTCTCGAGAAAATCAGTCCCGCTGCAGGGCTGGAAAATCACGTCAGGCACCGCTGCCCCTGCCCCCCGCCCGCCTGGCCCTGCTCTCGGGAGGGAGGTCACAAAAAATCCCCTGGGGTTGGAGGGATGGGGATAAACCCCCATTCTGCAGCCGGGATTTCTCGGGATGCACCGCAGATCCCCGAGCTTCTCCTACCCGGTTTTGCTCAGCAGAGGGGCTGGGGGTGAATTTTGCAGGGTTTTCGTCCCCCTCTCCCTTACAGCCCTGCTCAGGGACTGCGTAAAGCATCTTTGATGGAGATTTTTGGAGCCCCAGCTCCCGTCTCCCTGCAGGCACGATTGGTACGATGGAGGATTCAAGTGGATGCATTTGGAGCATCCTCCGAGGTGGGGTTGGTGCCGGGCACACACATTCAACAGGTCTGGAGGAGAGCAGAGGGAAGGGACATCCCGGTTTTGAGGCAGCAACGAGTCCTGGGCTTTGTCCTTTCCACAAATTCCTTTGGAATTAATTAACCCAAACGCTGCTGTGTCCATCCCCACGCCCGGGCTGCCAAATTTCTGTCACCCCTCATGCCCAGATGGAAGTGCTGCCTTTCTCCACTTGCCTTTCTCTGGTCACTCCCAAGATGAGTTTTGAAGTTCCCAGTGTGATTTTGTGAGCATCCCTTCTTGCAGGAGCAGGGAGGGTGATCTCACACCTGATGTCCCACAGGTGTCCCCAGCTCTTCTCTGCCCCACTGCAAGCACCAGGACCTTTTTCACTGGTTCTTGCTGGGGATTCACCACTGAACCACCACTGAACCACTGAACCAAATCCCTTTTCTCTTCCACTCTCTCCAATCCCATTCTCATCCACCAGCCTCTCATGGATTCTGTGCAAGAAGACAAGTGAGGAGTGGAATAAACATGAAGAAATATTTTGATTCTGAAATACATTTGAGAAGATAGTGAAGACTGGGAAAAAAAAAAAGAGCAAATATTGCAGAGAGTGTTTCTTCACCACAACCCATGTTCTTGCCATTCACACTCCGAGAGGCCATGGGCATGGGCACAGCCTCTCCTGTTCCAGCAGATTTCCTGGAAAACAGACAAATCAGACAGTTCCTATTTTCAGGCTTTGGGCTAGATGGGATTTCAAAACAGCAAGGGAGCACTGTCAGAACTTCAAAATAAGACTGAAAACCCAACTAGATGCCAGGAGAACATTGAAGTCCTGTTTATCCAGATGATTGTGGAAGTGAGTGACATTTTCAGCAAGGTGACATTTCAAATTTTCAACATACTTTTTGAAAGGAAGATGCTCTGCAAATACCATGTCTGTGTTCTCTCTGCTTTTAATCTGCTCTGAATTAGGTTACAGAGATTCCTCTGGCTGCAGCCTCTCTTCATCTAAAGCTGGTGGCATCATCAGTTTTGGGACAGACACAGCCACAGTGGCTCTCACAGCATTTCAGGTGTTCCTCCCTCTCCTTTCCTTTAACACCAAATGCCTTTGTGCTTTATTTCCCTTCAGCCTAAGAGGTCTTCTCAGAAGTTTTGGTTTTACTGTCTTCTCTGGAGCTTCTTCTTCTCTCTTCACCTTGGTTTTCTCTGTCCTGGCCTCTTTTAGCTTTATTTAGAGATCATTTCTGAAGCACTGACAGTTCAATTGGCTGTGTATGGAGAGATGTGGAAGAAATCCTTCTAAGAGTTTGTGATCTAAGTTAGGTCTGTGGATGGTGTCCAAAGAGGTGGTTTGAAAAAAAAATAGTAATTAAAGTTGAGGAACAGAATTCATTTGGAACTTTTCTAAGTGGCTGCTACAACAAAGCTCTCAGATATGAATGAAAAGGTGAAGATTTAAATCAGGTCTGAGCTGGAGATGATTCTATCAGCTCCTGTTGGCAGCAAAGACTTTGCATCTTGCTCGTTGCTGAGAATACAAATTGGTTTAGTTGGACATGAACTGCAGTAATTGCTGAGAGATTTCATTTTAATACTACCTTTGAGAGCATCATTGGGAAAAAAAGAAAAATGCTTTGAGAAATACTGAATTGTGCCAGTGTAGTATCCCAAGATGTAAAATGGAATTAAGCCCTGGCAGAAACCCACACTGAGATCAGCTCCAATTTCAGATTCAGTGACACTCAGGGATGTATCTTCCACTGATCTAAAGCAACTCCATTAATTTCACTGCTTTTCATGCTCCTTAGTGCTACGTTTGTTGGCAACCATGACACCTGATCTTGTATTTCAAGCTGGGAACAGAAGTTTCACATCTGAATGTTGTTGTTGTTTTTAACTAAAGCACTTTTATGCAAGTAACACTGATAAAAAAGATTTACCTGAGTACCAAGTACCCAAGTTGTAATGAGCATCCATCTGCTGTTGCCTCTGATAATCACTCCCAAAGGATATAACTGTCCACATTCCAAATTTTCCATAGCTGCACACAAGAAAACTGTCTAACCCAGTGCAATTCAGACACTCCCATTGCTTTAGATCACATATTGGGAGTTCCTGATCTGCAGGATAGGATTACTAAGACACAAATTTTTTCCCATTTTCCAGGCTGTTGCCTTCAGCAGGTTCATGTTTTTGGAGGATAGATGGGGATGTTAAAAGATCCCCTACACAAGGAGCCACAAGCACACACACAAACAGAGGTGTTATGGCATTAACTATCCTGATTTTTCTCTTTTCTCCTGGCTTAGGAAGCTAAATGCTCTGAGGGACATTATGGGATTTGTAGGTAGTTGTGTATTTGGTTATCCATTTCTGGCCCAAATTTAAGCAGGTACCTGAAGGACTCAGAGCATCCCACAAGCTGAACATGGTGCTGAGATAACATTTGTGTTCATAAATGAGTAAATGGCATTAGCCTTGCAGACAGAGCAAATGGGAGGATCTGAGCCAACTTTTCTACAGGTAAAATGGCAAAGCTCAGGCTCTGGAGCTTCATCTGTGACAAACACTATGACATTGGGCAGAAGTTTTCCTTGGTGGCAGCCAGGTTTCCTTTTCACCCAAAGAATGTGGTTATCTCCACTTTTGGAGGTATTTTCCTGCTTTTGGGATGCTGATACCAAGCTGCCCTGCACTGGAAAAGGGGTAGGGCTGTGCAGATGACACTGGGGAATTATTTGGGGCTGGTTAACTGTGTCCAGCCTGAGTGAGCTAAAGGATGGAGAGTGTCTAACAGCAGCTTGGTGTCAGAGAGGAGACACAGGACACCACCTGGGGCCACCTCCACTGTCAAGTGCAGTTCCTGTTTGTTCCCCTGCCATACTCATCTCCTGGGGCTGCTCCTGGTTCACACTGAAGCTTCTCTGCATTTTCTCTCTCCTCTCAGCAAACTGTGGCCTTCAGCTTCCAAGTTTTCACCCCACCTTATCATAATCTTTACAGGAGCTAACGACACCATCAGGCCCTTATTTCATGACAGCCCCTGGGCCAGGGCTTTCACTTCTACCTTTGTCTTCTTTTTATCCATCAGCCCGAATTCAGAGAGAAGTTGGTCCCTGGGAGGTGGCAGTAGGATGCTGGAAGACTTGTTTCACAGTGCCATCTCCTGGAGACCATATTTAGGCTGAATTTCTCTGATACCTTTTTTTTTTTTTCCCCCGATGTATCTGAGCTTTGAAGGCATGTGTTTAAGGCATGATCTAAAGAAGAGATTAGCATAAGTGAAGTTAGTCCAAAATTTAAACTCCCTCTTTATGCTTCACAGTAAAACTCCTGCCTCTTGAATGCTGTGAACAGCAAAGAAATTGCTGGCTTGGGATTCATGAAATAGTCATTGGGTTATGGTCTCACAGGCTTTGCACCTCTTGGCAGCACTGGCCCTGTGTGCAGTGATTGCAGAGGCAAAACACCCCCTGGAGAGGTACAAGGTCCCTTGGTGTAGCCCTTCTCCTGCGGGGACTCAAGGAATACCAGGGAAAAGGGATCACCCCCTCTCAAACGGGAGGTGTCAGGGCCAGGCACCCCACAGCCTCCAGCAGCAGCTGCCCTGCACACCCTGCCCTGGACACAAACCCTTTGTGGAGACCCACACACCAACTCCACAGCCCAAAGCACTTTGTTTACCCAATTTTATTTATTTTTATTGCCTGTTGATTAGAAATCGCTGCGTAGGGGTTGTGGCTATTCAGCAGAGGGGCAATAACTGGCTTTAATATTAACTGGAAAACCTGAGCCAGTACCTCATACCTGCAGCTCAGGAATGCCCAGAAAGCGTGGTCTCTGTGCTAAACAATAGCTCTCCCACCTTAGCAGTAAATGAGAAGGAAGCACATGTTACACCCAATAAATCACAGCACTGAGGTTCATAGCTATGAGCCTTATTGATCGTGCCAGCACTACAGGAGAGATCCACTCTCATATCAAAAACTTGCTCATTTCTACCATTTGCCAGCAGCTTCTTTATTTATTTCAAGTATTTACAGGCTTTTCTTTGGCAGGAAAACTCCTGGTTTTTAGCCTCTATGAGCTGGTGTGGGGAAAGAAGGCTGGGGAAACTGAGGCAGGAGGAGCTGAGCTCTCACACACAGATATGCAGTGCCAGGGAAAGGCTGTGGAAATGGAAAATGGAAATGGATTTAGACCTCAGATGCAGCACTGTGGCTACAACTTTCACTTAACAGGGGTGTTTCTGCCAAGCTCTGTGGTGTCAAACAAGTAAATTCTCTATTTCCCTCCTGTTTCATACAGGAATATCCATAATGGCAGAACAAGACTGAAATCTCTGACTGACAAGGATGACCAGGAGCTCACATTTTATTAAAGTGTAAATTATGCATCACATCTGCATTTCTTGTCACTGCTGCACGTGGAATGAATTCTGTATCACAGTCTGCAAAATATTGACTTGGTCTGGCTCTCTCAGTGCCCTGTTTTCATGGTGGGCTCAAAACCCAGCTCAGGCATTTCCATGGTTTTGGTACCTAACAGGATTTAGGAGCTGGTCAGCCGTGGGCAGAAATGCCCTGGCACATTCCCACAACAGCCCAAAAGCCCATCCATGACACAATTTGTGCCCGAAATGTCTCTGGAAACATCTCACCCTGCAACAAAACCTAATTTTGCAATTACCCATTTGACCTTCCCCTCCCTCCTTCCAGCCCCCACTCAGCACCACCCCCAAACTCACAGCAAAGTATTTAAAGGTCATACCAGTACTTTGAGGGATTTTTTTTTTCTGTACTAAGATGAAAATGATGCATTTAGAAGTGTCTCTCAGAAGCTGACTATGAAAAAGGTTTGTGGATGGCTTTTGCTCTTTTAATGGCTCCTTGTGTATTAAGGAGGAAGATTAAGAACAAAATGCCACTAATTGCACATAAAGGCCCCTGCTTCCACAACAGAGTAACTATACATTGTATTCAGCTTAATCTCCATCTGCCCCAAAGAGCATAATTGATTTTTTATTTTAATTTGAAGAGGCTGACACTTCTACTTCTTCATTGCCAGGTTGCTAAGCACATTTAATAAGAATGCATATGAGTGGAGGAGTCTACAGTATGCCATTAAAGGTAATAGGTAACATATTTAAGGTCATAATGAGCTCAGGACTAAGTATCTCAGTGCAGGGATCAGGAGGGAAGATGTATAAATACTTTTCTTACCAGAGCTCTGCTGAGGAAGACATGGCTGTGGGCTTATAAGTAAAGAAGGAAATAGAGGGTTTTTTTAATGAAGTGAATTTTCTGATCTCATTTCAGACCATGTTCCCTTGCTAGTTCATGTCCTGCCTGCAGGTGACCATGGTTTTAACCCAGACTGGCTGACACCTGACCAGTGGCAGCCTCTGTGCCTCAGTTTCCCCACCCCTAAAACGAAAAGAGGAATAATGCCCTGGTTTTACACACTGCTTGAAGAATTCACTGCTGAAAAATGCCATATTCTGTACCTTGTAAGTATCTTGTACATTGTCTTTAGAAAGGAAGCATTGTACAGATGGGAGACTGAAATCTAGGCGCATTAAAAGCCAGGTCCATAAAAATATTTAAGAATTTTAATCCATCTTGGATTTCCTATTGCAAAAAATGGGTTTTAGGAACATAAGGAACATTTGTAAGCAGCCCAAAAAGCTGCAAACAGCTTTGGATGTGACTCCAGGATCAAGTCAGTTCCTCAAAGTCCTTACTTTTATTATGACATTGGTACCTTTTTCTTCACTTTTGGACTCTCAATAGGCCTGCCCAGGACATGTCTGGTTACCTTCAGGCATCCCCAGGCTTGTAGGAGCCTTGGGAAGATTTGGTCCTAGAGCAGCATCTGCTCTGTTTGAAATTCACACTGCTCTGAAATCCTGCAGGGAGACTCAGCTTCTACGTCTGTCACAAACTTATAGCCAAACCCCGCAAAAAAATTCAAGCTTGGAAAAAAAATTGTACCTGCTGCCATGCGTAGAGAGGATGAAAATCCTCAGCATCCATCCTGGCTGCTCAGAAATTCCTGCTAAGGGGATGAGATACAGCTTCAGCCCCCAAACCCAGGACTCTTTCCTGAGTATCCCATCACTTAAAAATTATTTGGGTTTTGCTGGATCGCAGGGGGCACAATAAAGGCTGCACTCTTTCATCATTCACACACAGGAAGGATCATGGGGAAGAAAAACCCTGGATATTGGCTGTGTGCAGACACCCTCACACAGAGCCCACAGTGCCAGGAAAAGAAGGTGCCCTCAGGCACCAACTGTGTCATCTGAGTCAACCACTCTGATTTATGTGGTGGAACTGATCTGAAACCCTAAAACACGGCATGGGGCGTGCTCAGCGAGAGCTGGTGACATTTAATGAGAAAGGATTTTGTGCAATTCAACCTCATTGCTGATTCCCTTTTGATTTTATAAACTGGCACCTCTGGAGGCCAGGATTTACAGTCTGGACAGGAGTCTTTTCCAGTGGGCATCTCTGGACATCTCCTAACTTCTGACATTCATGCCAGCCCTATTTTTCTGTGGGTTCAGCTATAATGTGAGAAAAACTACTTTCCCAGCTTGCTCCTGTCACACACCATTGTAGGAATGCATTTTCCACACCCAGCAGGTGTTTCCAAATAGGGAAAGAGTTTCAGTTTACCTTTAGACATTTTAAGAAGTTTAACTAGAAAGTTCTGTGCTCTTCTCATTGTAATTGGCCCACGGCCAAGAGAGAAGCATCTATTGGACCTTGTCACTGTTCTTCAAACCCTGTGTCTCTCCTTATTGGGTGCAAGCCAGGTTGTCCCTCCTAGAACATTCAGTATTTAGGAAGGAACCCAAAGGAAGTGAAAGGCTTTTTGGAATGTTTCTAGCAGGGTGTCAAGAGGTTTTCTCAGACACCTGTGCTCGGCTAATCATTTGTTTTCTGTAACGTTTGTTCTTTTGTTATTTTTCTTTATTAAAACTTTTGATTTACAAAACACCTCTGAAGAGCAGTCTTGCTAATTAATTTTAGCCACTTCTCTGCAAAGGCTGGACCCTCAGAGATTGATACATTAGCACCTGTCTTATTAGACTCTGGCCACATGTTAACCTGTATCACACCATAAATATTAATCCTCTTCCAGGTTTTCTTTTGGGTTGAACCAAGATATTCCCTGTGAGATGACACCTGGGTGTCTTTAGGGGTCACTTGAAGGATTTCCCTTTGTTCACAGTGTGACTGAGGATGAGTTTGCTGTGGGTTTTACCCATACCTCTGAGGGTCCAGCCTTTGCAGAGAAGTGGCAAAAATCAATTAGAGAGATGGCATGATCGAATGTGTCTTGGAAAATCAGAACGGTTTTAATAAAGAAATAAAATAATACAAAAACAAAGGCAAAGCCAAGGACAGTATAGAGACAAGTCTCCTACTTGCTACAACACCTCGAAAAGAGTGGAATTTCTTTGTTCTCTCTCTTTGGTACTTAACAGTTTAGGTGGGCTTTTTGGCCCTTGGCCCAATGAGACCAACAACAGGCTTTGAGTTACATTCTTGGAGCCCAATCCAGGCTCCTGTGTTGTCTCTGAGCCAATTACAATGAGAAAATCACAGAACTTTCCAGTTAAACTTCCTAAAATGTCTCAAGGTAAACTGAAACTCTTTCCCTATTTGGAAGCTGGGGGTGTGGGGTGCATTACCAGTTTACCTCCCTCAGTCCTACATGGCTTTCCAACACCATCCCAGCAACAACCCTTAGGAGATTCTGCCAGGCTCCCAAGGGAGGGATGTGCCACATCAGTGCCACCCTCATGGCCTGTATTTTCAGGCTTTTTTTGCTGTAAATCACCTCTTTTCCTGAGGGTAGAGAGATGCCTCATTAATTTCAGAAGAGACCAAGTGGACATGGCCAGTGGCCTTGGGAAGAGGCCAGCCTGGATGGACAAGGCTTGTCCTGGAGGCTGGACATCTGCCCTTACAGCAAAACACACTGTCAGGGTAGATTCAGGTAACATGTCACTTGCACAGGATAGGATTTTAAGGATCTTCACTGGGGAAGGTGTGCTTCCAACAGATAAAACATTTCAACATGAAAAAATTCTTCTTTTTCTTTGCTTTTTGATCACTTCTCATTATAAATGTGAGGTATAAATGTAAAAGCTTCTTGGCATATTGTTGAGAAAATAGGAGGTTTGAGTACTCTAAAAAAAAAAGTTTTTATCTAAAGGAACGCACCTCTTTACACAGGAAAAATCACATTTTTGTTTCCTCAGCACAAACAACTGCTGCTTTCTTGCTCACACCTACAATTTCATCATGTAAAATGAGAGAAGGCTTTACCCTGACAAATCTTCTTAGCCCTAATCTCAATGTCCTTTAAATTGCCTCTTTACAAACAAAAGAATGTTGCACAGTCCTGTCAAGAGGAAATGCTTGCTGACAAGCACTGGATTTAAAGTACTGTTTAGGTAAATAAATCATGATTGCAGTTGATTAATTGATTATGTTACTGTCTATAAAATATCCTATTTATCCAAGATGCACAAAGGCAGCTCATTAGCTATTAGCATAAACAAAGAGTGAAAAGTAGAGGAAAAGGCAAAAGGGGACTTTGGAAGAGATGCCAACAAGACAGGTCCAGGGAGAATGATTTCTGTTTGAAAAGCAATGTCAGGGATGAAAGTTGGTGTGAAAATGCCTTTTTTAACTGGCCAGTGCAGTGTCCCTGTCACACATTTGGAAAGCCTAAATGAATGTACCCAAGACTGCATTCTGAAAGAAGGAATTGGGTTTTTTTTTCCTGTGGAAATGTCAGCATTTTGGGGATATTTCCATGCTCTATCCCTGGAAGTGTTCCAGGCCAGGTTGGATAGGGCTCTAAGCAACCTGGTCTAGAGAAAAGTGTCCCTGCCCATGGCAGGGGGTTGGAATGAGATGATCTTTGAGGTCCCTTCCAACCCAAACCATTCTGTGACTCTGTAACTTCTATGTTCCTCTGTTTCTGTGCAATGACTTGTGTCCAGCCCAGTGTAGGATAGGGGCACAGAGAAAAATATCCATGTAGACTGATCCAGATCTGATCAATGGGACAACACAGGGCAGAAAATTCATGTTCCTCCTCTGCTGGGTAACAACAGGTGTCAAGGTAGGAAAGGACTTTGATTTTCCTCATGACAACCTTTAAAATGCATTTGATTTTCAGGTCAGCTTTTCAAAACCTGGGGCCAGTAGAAGCTTTTTGGACAGGAATGGGACAGCACTTCCTGGCAGAACAGGCTCCAAAGGCTTTTCCCCAGCTTTGCCATAGAAAAAAGGCAGAAAACTCAGCATGCAAAGTCACTCAAAGGCATTTGCACAGCAAAAGCAGCACTTTTAAAAGGAGACCGAGGAAACTCAGACCCAGTAGGAGAGGGTCAGCATTTCCTTTGGACTGCTTGGAAAATCCTCCCTGTGTGTGCTCAGAGAGGTGGCCCTTGTGGGGGCAAACCACGCAATTACAGAGAAATATCCCAAAAAAGATCAGTGCAGTGTTGGAGGCACAGAGAGGTGACTTCCCCACGTGACTGGTCACAGTCCAAAGATCCACCATTAGGCCGTTCTGCCTCCCCATTTTTCATCTCACCAGGTAGTTTTAATGCTAATCTGCTTAACTGCCTTTTTATAGCTGGTAGCTCGAGGCTGGTTGAGTTAAGAAACCTTTCCAGCTGTACAGTCGTTTACAGGGCTGCTTTAAGACATGGCATATATTATGTATGAAGCTTTATAACAACCATCCATATCAGAGCTGATGGAGAACATGAAAGCAATACAGCACGGCTCCTTCCTACAGCACTTTGTTACAGGTGACAAGAGATAGGAGATCCAAAGGCTCAGTAAAACAGGGAGCAGGAAATTATTTTCCTAAGAGACTTCTAAAGGATTTAATGATAAATAAGACTTTTAGAGCCACAGTGAAACAAAGGGCTGCTTTAAGTAAAAAGAAATCTGATCCCATGAAATGTTGAAGGGTGTATTCATCTGTCTGAGCTAGGAGATATTGAGATAAGTGCAGCTGAAGTATTAATCCCCTTTGTAATTGGGAGGAGAAATCACTGCAGGGACCTGGAAAAGAAATTCATCTCCCTCCAGGGTAAATTGCAAATATTTTATCTATGTGTGACACTTTCAAACTTCCATGTTTGAGCATTAACTATGATCTGTCTCAATAAAGGAAAACTGGTTTCCAGGCCCAAAGCAGCCTGTGAGACACCTCGGTCTGGACATTTTGGGTGAGAAGAGTCCCAAATCCAACCCAAAGTCAAGAAGAAACCCTGGTCCCACAGATTCCAATAGGGAGCAGAGATTCCCCATAGGATAACTACTTGTATGACAAAATTTTGCAGATACTTATGAGGTTTGCTCTACTGGAGCGACACTGTTTGGAACTTCTTTGAATTAAATCCTGCATGAGTGTGGAAGCTGGGAAGATTTTTCCTTCCAGAGTACGAATCCGAGTCTGCAAAAGTGCATTAAATTCACTGTCACCGTAATCCTTCCCAAAGCAGACAGAAGTTTAAATCATCCTCCCCTCTATCCCAAAACAAAGCTTTCAGCTCCCATCTCCATTTCAAGGCTAATTATAAGCAGAAAGTCTTGCTCCTCCTGGAGTTTAATCAGTTTTGCTTTCATGCCAAAGACAAGCACAAAAGTTGAGTTTCATTCTTAGTGATTTTGGCCTTTTTCATTCTGGGGAGCTCAAGAGCCAGCTCCTGTAAATAAAACCACTTTCTAGCACTAAATACTTCTCATTTACACCTGCAGAGCACCTGGGGCCAGCTTTTCCAAGAAATCCATTTGCTTTCTCACTCCTCACCATGGCAGAGCATAAACAAATATGTATAAAGCCATTATAAGAAGTTCATGAGTAAGACACACGGTGTAATGAGACCAAATGAAAATATATGTAATGAAAGCTTGGAGAAAGAGCATTCACACACTGGTTACGGAGAGCTAATGTCCACTTTAAGTGGTATCAAGAGCTGGAGCAATTGAAAGATAATAAGGAGAAAATGAGTAATGAATCAATTTTATTGTGTGCCGTTGAGCAGTCCTCGCTGGAAGAGAGTGTTTTGATACTGCCTGATAAAAGGGATGGATGGGAACTGACAGCAGCAGGGACAAGTACTCCCACACTTTCTGAAGAAATAAATGATTTCTGGAATTATTTTTGCCTCAGCCAATAGGATCCCACTGAAAAAAAATGGGATGTTTTCTTGTGGAGATCAGTATAGACACGGCAATTGAACAGCACAGATATTTATGGAGAGTGAAAATTCCAGCTTTATTGGAGAGACAAACTCACTTTGCATTTTTCTTGAATGTAGCTGTGCTGGCTCCCCTGGGAAAAGGGACACCCACCCAGATCTCCCTGTGGGACTCATCTCCCTTTTTGATGCATTATACAAAGCCTAAGCCACCACTTCCCACTTCACCTCTTAGGTATGGGTTCCAAATTCACACTTGTCTCCCTGGACTCACAGAATGGTTTGGGTTGGAGAGGACCTTCAAGAGCATTCAGCTCCAACCCCCTGCCCTGTGCAGGGACATTTTCCACTAGACCAGGTGTTATAACCTGCTTCAAAAGAGGTGAAGATAACTCAGGTCCTTGTTAATAGAACTTTGGGGCCAGGTTAGAGTGAAATGACACCACGCACCAGAAACTCTCTTCCTCCCCGTCTGGGGTGGAAACCTGGCATCAGCAAAGCACAAAAGGGCAAATGCTGGAACCATCAACCCTAAACATTTCAGTGTCTCACCCCAGGCTGCTCAGAGCCCCATCCAGCCTGGTCTTGAACCGTGCTGCACACACACTTATCCAGAAACCTCAAAGCTGCTGTAGTACATTCCCTGTTGAAAACAGAGCAAAATGAGTCCACACAGGCATTTCTTCCTTCTACAGCAAGACTGATTCCTGTAACCAAGCTGATTTGGGCATCTTCACTCCAGTCTGAAGGGTGGAAATCCATTTGGCAACTGTTGTCTCACCGTTTCCTATGCTTCAATTTTTTTCATCCCTGTTTAATTCTTCACCAAAGCACCACTTATGCCTAATTGTGGAAATCTGAATCAGTTCTGAATCTCACTGAGTAATATTATTTCATCCATGTGTTAACTTGCAAACATCTGTGATGGCAAGCAGATGTCTTCTGGCCTTTGGAAATCCCTGGGCATTCAGGGGTTTCTATTTCAGCTGTAACATCCAGAAGTGAAGAGATGGGGAGGAAAAGAACATATGGCCTACATCAGCATCAAGCTAAGGGTTCACCTGTTAAAACAGCAGCCCTTGATTAGGGCAAGGCTGCAAATAGAAAAAATACAGTAGAAGAAAGTAGAAACACTGTTTAGGTTGAGTTTGAAGGAAGTATTAAAGGATTAAAAATAATTTCTTATTGAATGGTACAGGCTTATTCCTCCCAGGCAAGGAGGAAAAGTCTCAGGCGTGGGACCCCCACTTTGAGCTGTGCCAGAAGTTAAAAACACTGCAGAACCCATGTGAGTCACTAGGCACAAATCTCCTTGAAAAAATCAGCTTTTAAGCCAGCAGAGTTACTATTCTGGTGCAATGAATAAAATTTAGGCCAGTTAAAACCCTTTTTTCAATCATGTGTACAAGAGGAAGTTGACTGTAAAACTCCACCCCTTCACTTGTGCAACACTGTCAGAAAAATTTTCAAAGAGCAGATCTGGCCTCAGACACATACAGTGACTGAGGATTTGTAAATCACCCTGCAAACCAATTTTCTAACCCTTTTTGCTATAAAAAGAACTTGTAGCTGTGCTTTACTCACAGAATCATTCGGATTGGGAAGGTGTGTCTTGCTCATGCAGGTATGGAAAGCAGGAGCAGGGCTGCAGGTTGGGATGGATTTGTGGGATCACCTCTAGCAGCTGCTGTCTTGCTCCTTCAAATATTTTTTCTCTTCTCCTGCGAAAGATGGAAATGCAGCAAAAGTATTTTCCATGCTATCATAGATCAGACTCCTCTGGGATGCAGCTGCCAGGCATTTTGTACAGCTTTACATGCACACAGTGCTGGGCTCTGGAGCCAGAGAAAGCTTTGTCTGCGAGCTGTGCTCACGTGAGCACTGGGACTTCTCTGTAAAGAATTTTAAGGATCCTCCCAGAAGCTAAATTCAGGCATGGGCTGAGAAGACACGATTTGAGGAAGCCTAGACAGCCAGTTTTGGCTGCAGGGCTACATCTCAAAGACCTCAAAAGCAACAGACCCAACTGCCTGCAGTTACAGCCTCCCCTCCAGTGCTGAAGGAGACTCTGAGCTCAGTACACGTACAGATTTATGCTGCAATAATTCTGCTTGAAAAGAAGTTGTACATTGTGGCATGTGTCCAGTGTTTGGGAGCTAAGATGTGAAAACACAGCTCTGGTAAATGGATTCTTTCAACTGAGATTGTTTTGTGTCAGATCTCATCTAAGGGTGGGATTTACACATCTGATCTAACGCCAGCTGGAATCAGGGAAAAGATTCACCTTTTAGTTCATAAAACACAGGGCTGACCAAAGCAACCTCACCACTGTGCTTACTGCTTTGGAAAACCACTGGATATCATCGTGAAAAAAAAAATAATAACAGCAAAGTTATTAAATTAAATGCATATTTTTAGAACAAAGTGTTTTAGTAAACATCACCAGGTCTGAGGCTACCCATCCCAGGAGAAATGAGCAATCCTCCCCTTGGTGTTTTCTTTGTGACTTTTGTTCCTTGCTTAACTAAATGAAGTCACTAAGAAGGGATTAAACCTAAAATCAAGGTTTCAGCAGGTGTTCAGGCAGAACTGGTTTAGCTGAGCAGTTCTCTGTGCCTCCTGCAGTTCACACCCAATGTTTGCATGTTGGGTAATTAACTGGGGTGGGACTCAAACTGACTGATTTCCTGGGCAGGATCCTGAGGATGCTAAGGAAAGTAACACACATCTCCTTGCTTTAATTCCTCCTCCCATTTAATATCCAATAGGATCATTATGGGCTTGTGTGTGGATGTTTCTCATCAGAGACCAACTAGATGAGTAAAAAGCCCAACAGTTTTAAGACAGTTGATGGGGTTTATTTAGCAATCCCTGGGAAGAAACACTGTAGGTAGCATAGGGGCAGATTTGACTGAGGTTTCTGGGCTGAGAAGACAATCTTCTTCTTGAACCTTGAGAAGGTTTGTTTGTTGCAATACTTGTTGCGCCCTTTCTAATCCAAACACTATTAACACCCCTTTTCTTCCACAGCTGGGTGTTTTTTCTCGTGGAAATTCACCCATGTGAAATTTAGCCAGGGTTGAGCTCTCTTCTGAAAGCTTTTTTTGTGCCTGCAAGGATCCATCAGGCTCCTGACCTGTAGTTCTGCAGCTGAGATTGCACAGTAAATGTGAAATGGACTCCTTGAGCAGGTTATTAGCTTAAGGTGAGGTAGCATGTGGTGTTTTGGGAACACCTCAGGAGAGGTGACTGAGGTCCCTTCCAGGATGACACTTTGCAGCCTGAATGGAAATAATATCTCTGCTGCAGCTGTAAAAAATGCATTAAAAGCTGATGTCTCTGCTATAACATCTATAAAACATCAAGGATGGCTAGTGAAGGAACCTGTGGTTTTCAAGTGCTAATGGAGACAGGCTTGGGAGCAGGGAATATTTGCCAGGTCTTGGAAAATTAGCATTTTATTTCAAGGCTCTCAATGAGAGATAGAACTCGGGGGAAAATAATCAAGGTCCTCTCTGGTTCGTGCTACACGAATGTTGTGAATATTTAACATTTCTCCAGTAGGGTAGGCCTCCATTTCCTAACTGATCTTTTTGCATAAATAGTTACCCAAGCTGTCAGATTCCCACATCCAGCTAAAGACCTGAAAGGATTCATCCAAACCCACGACTGTGCAGAGAAAAAAGCTTCCTCTTTCCTGAGGCAATCTCATGTCTGCCAGAGAGACAGAAGAGCTGTAAGGAACAAAACCTTATTTGATTGGATTTTTTTTTTTTTTTTTTTTTTTTTTAAGTCCTGAGGAGGAGTCTGATCCCCCTGAACTGGAAGGATGTTGAAAGGGGTGAGATTTCCAAAAGCACAGGATTAGGACACTTCCTGTCTGTCCAATAAACAACTGCAACATGAGGTCAGGCTGGAGATACAGGCTGGCAAAAGGAAGCAGGGCAGGCAAGAAAATGCAGTTCATGGAGAATTTAGGAGATCAGCTCATCAATTCTCCCACCTCAAGCAGGAATTACCCAGCTGTCCCTGAGAGAAGACTATTGGTTGGTCTCAATTAATAGTTGGACTTGATGATCTTAGAGGTCTTTTCCAACCTTCATGATTCTCTGATCCTAAAAGGATGGATATTCCTAAAATCCTCCAGTGGCAGAATTTCCCCCTCTGCCCCCAACAACTTATTGCACTTCTTAACTAGCCTTAGTCCTGGAAAAGGTGTCCTGATGCCAGCCTAAATCCACTCTGTTGAAGTTCAGACCCAGGGAATTTTGCCCAGGTCTCAATGGCCATAAATTCAAATGTGTCTTAAGCTTGAAGGAACTTGTATCTGGCCACTCTTACATAAGAACAACACAAGTTCAATTTTCAAGAAAGAAATTGTTAAAAAAAGCAAATGTTCATCCTTTCCAGCAGTTCTGTCCTTGTCCAAATAGTCACAAACCTAAGGATCTGTTGGAACCCTGGGCACTGACAATTTTAGACTTTCTGTGCTGACAGGCACCGACCCCCAAGAAAACACTGCATTTGACCTGAGGCCTTGGAAAAGGCTTCCAAAATTGAGTGACAGCACTGGGATTGTGGGTGTGGAGTTTGAACAGAAGTGTGTGATATCACAGGGTGGAAAACTTAAGATTTTAAGGTTTTAGAATATAGTAATATATACAAAGCAAGATGGGGTTTTAGGGTGGAGGCCAGTCCTCCTTTTTCACCTCCTCCTTCTTGGGTCTGGGTGGTATTTTGTAACTGGGTAGAAAAGTCAACATTGCAGGCCATGGGTGGTTGGTTATTGGGTTAAAATTCAAAATAATTTAGGTGTCATTTCTTAA
>JANPWX010000434.1:553107-599796 GCA_024734555.1 Trochalopteron elliotii
GTCCCTCCCTCCCGCCCCGCCCCGGGTGCTGCTGCCGCCGGCGGGGCGGGCCCGGGGGGCGGGGGCGTCTCGGGGCCGCCTTTGTGCGCGGCGGTGCCGAGGCTGTCCCATCCCTATCCCCGTCCCCATTCCCATTCCCACTCCCGTGACTCTTTATCTCGCTCCGCACCGTCCCCATCCCATGGCATCCCGCAGCTCCATGGCCGCCCCCCGCCCGGCGCACGGCTGCGGCAGCGGAGCGCTGCTGGGGCGCTTCGGGGTGCTGCTGCAGGCGCTGCTGGCTCTCTGCGCCTTCAGCACCCTCATGCGTGAGTACCGGGAAGATCGGGGCACCCCCTGCCCGCGGGGGGACCGGGAGGGCACCGGCGGCACCTCGGAGCTGCCCGTTCACTTAAAAAAAAACACGCCGAGTTTTGCGCTAAGTCCCGGTTGGATTTGGGAGGAAGGGACGCGCCGGGGATGCTCCCGAGCCGGGCGGTTGTAGCGCCAGATGCTCCTTAAAAAACTCCCATCCCCAGCCCTAATCTGATGGTAATGAAGCTCCGCGCGGCTGTAATCTGTTAAAATCGGCTGCGCTTGTGTGTGTGAGCCATTGCTCAGTCACTTAGAAAATTTTAATGAAGGGTAAAAAAAAAAACCAAAAACAAACTATTGGTATAACCCCGCGAGTTGCTGGGGAGGAGCTGACAGAAACGGGGCGGGTGTCCGACACGGCGCTGCCGTGGTGAGGGTGATTTAATTGCGCTGTGATATTGTTTTGTTTGATTTTTCCCTTCAGCTGCGCAAAGTTTTAGGGCTTGAGAGGCCGGGGAAGGAAATTACAGAGAGAACGTGTTTTGCTGTTTACTGGCAAGGGGTGGTAGTGGTGGGAGAAACCAGCTGAGGAGCGAGAAAAATCACCCCGGGGTGCGATTTCCAGGTCCGGAGAGAACGGCCTCAAGTTACACTGTAGAAAATTCAGAGTGGATATTTGGAAAAGCTTCTTCCCCGGAAGGGGAAGGCATTGGAACAGGCTGCCCAGGGCCGTGGTGGAGTCGCTGTCCCGGGAGGGATTTAAAAGACATGTGGATGTGGCACTTAGAGACGTGGTTTAGTGGAGGACTTGGCAGTGCTGGGTTAATGATTGGACTTGATGATATTAGAGTGATCCTGCCATAGCAGATCACTGTGAAATAGGTGGGGAACACTAAGGCTGAAAGAGTCGTGAAAATCTACTGTTGTTTTGTGCTGCAGCTGTGTTTTGCTCAGAGCAATGTGTGTGTTGCTGCTTTTCAGGGTTAAGTGGTTTAGCACAAGTTGAATCAACATGCCAGAACTCGATCTGTTTTCCTTGTTTAAAAGCCTGTGGTGACAATGAACCGAAACTTCCAAGTGTTCTGGCTAAGTAGCTGCAGATTTTGAGGTTCTCTTGCCCCCCTCTGCCTTTTGGAAACCACTTTCAAAGGCTCCAGCGCTGCGGTTAGCGCCGGGCTGCCAGGGAAAACTGCAACTAGTTCCTCCAGCGATAACTGATACCTCCTTCCAGCTGGAGCAGCCCAATTGCAACATGCCACTGCTTGTGTTTCACCAAATACAGTAAAAATAGTGGTAATTTCTTTTTCTGTTCCTGTTCCCCCTGGTGATGGGTGCATATGGGTTAATTGTCCCATAAACTCCATGGGGTGTCCCATAAAATCAAGGACTTCAGTGAATCATGTTGGAGCACCTCTGTGGGTGAGGCTACATAACCCCCGATAGAAAATCAACCCAGGGATAACTGCTGGTGCAAGGGGCCGATATTCCTGTGAACATTAACAGCCTCTTGGTTAATGAAGAGAAACCGAAAGCTGATCCTGTGTGGTTTTGTTGTGACTCATCTGTGGTGGAACTGCTGGCTGGGACCCTGAGGGCAGATGTGTTTACAGCCCTGGGATGGCAACCACAGCACCTCCTCTGGCTGCAGCTGGGCTGGTGGTCCCTAATCCACCCCAGCTGGTCCTTTTCTGTGCTCCAGGCACACACTTCCAGATGGAGGCTTCCTTGGATCTGCTGGAAGGTCTGTTTGTGTTGTGATGGGCTCACCCACAGTTTTATGTTGGGCAGCAACTTGCAGCTTTTGGGTTGTTTCTGTGGCACATACAGCTGGCAGCCTTCTGGGAAGGAGAAGGCTCTGGTGTCTGGGAGGTATGGAAGCTTCTGGAGCTGAGACAAAAAGCTTCCTGGGAACTTTGGTTGCATCTTCATTGCATCCAGGCAGGCAGTCCCAGCTGGGTGACTACATCATGTAGAATTTAGGAGGTTGCTGTTGTTGGAGTCAGCCCTTTGATACTTCTTTCCTTCAGTACTGTGACATTCTTGGTGTGTGTTTCTGTTGGTTTTATTACTGTGGTTTCTGCTTTGCTGGGATGTTGCAGGCCATGGGTTAGTAAGTGGAAACAAGGTCCATGAGGGTGGTGAGGCCCTGGAACAGGTTGCTCAGTGAAGCTGTGGTTGCCCCTGGATCCCTGAAAGTGTCTAAGCCCAGGTTGGATGGGGCTTGCAGCAACCTGGAATAGTGGAAGGTGTCCCTGCCTGTGGCAGAGGTTTAAAACTGGATGTTCTTCAAGGTCCCTGCCATCCCAAAACCATGTTACAGAATTCTGTCCAAATCCCAACCAATGCTTTTTCATTCCTTCGACTTTAAAGTACCAGCTCAGCTATAGGAACACCTGGATTTGGATAGATAAGATTTCCAAATTGTGCAGATCCTGTTCAGAGCTCTTGAAAACACGTAGAAGAACTGAGACTAACAATAATGTGGCATTCTGCAAAGTTTTGCATGTGTGTGTGCATGGGATGTGCTCAGAGTATCTCTGCAGAACGTGTGTCCCAAGCATGGCCATTGCAGGGAGGATAAGTTTGTTTTTATCAAGAGCAATTTGTGTCACTGGATTTGTGTTTCTTGGGGCTGTGGAAAGATTCTCTCCTGCCACCCTGGTAGGAAAACCTAATGGAGGAGGAAATTAGTCCTGAATGATTGAGTGGGATGAGTGGATTTTGTGAAATGGGTCCTTTGTGTGGTGAAAACAGGACCCAGAAGTAAACGATGGCCAGCCTCAGCAGGGCGTCAGGACAGCTGTTCAGTGGGGTTTTGTTATTCTGTCAACTCCCATGAGCAGCAATGATGACAGTTCATTGCAGCCTACAAACACTCTCTTGCTTTTCCAACAAGGTCTTCAAGGCTGTAGCCAAGCCTAACCCCAGCATGACCAGGGCTTGCTCTGGTTGTAGCTTTGCCCCATTTGGGAGTCAAATGGAGAAGAGGTGTTATCCTTTCCACCTGCCTGGGGTGGCTTTGAGGGCACTTGGGCTGTAAGGACAGTCCTAAAACTGAGGGACAAACACTTGAAAGCAGAGGCAGTGGAGCCCAGCAGCAGCTGTGTGCCTGTGGCAATCTGGATTCCTGTGCAAGAAATGTCCCCCTGGGGAGGTCATGGCCCTGAGGAGTGGGGATAATTGTGCAATCCCATCTGAAGCAGTTTGTAAGGTTTTTCCTTGAGCATCACTCAGCTGAGTGAAGAAAGCTTATTGCAATTGTCTCAGCTGCAAGGGCTGGGTGTGCTTTTGGGGGCTGAGTCCCTGCAGTTGCTGGCATTAATTGAAACTTTTTTCTTTTTTTTTTCTTTTTTTTTCTTTTTTTTTTTTTTTGAGGAAGCGGTTCCAGACTAGAAAAAGTTGTCCAAGGGACAGCAAAACTCTTCAAAATGAGGGAAGATATTTTGTACAAGTTACCTCCATAGCCTTCTTTGTCAATTAACTAGAGTGCAGGAGAAACAGACTGGGGAGTTGAAGAATTTTTGTCTCCATTGTGAATGGAAAAAGTTTTCCCTAAAGCTGGTATACTCATTTTCTACTCTACCACGAACAGCCTTGAGGACATGCATGAACATTTGTTTCTCTTCCAGCTTTTTCTTTTTCTGAAACTGTCTTGGCAGCCCTCTGAGCTGCTGAATGAGGTGTAGTAGCACTTGTGATGTTGGTATGAAAATAGACTTTGCTCTTGGAAAACACTCATACTGCCAGGCAAGGAGAGCTGGACTGGACTCAGCTCTCACAACCCAGTGGGAAATCTGGTTTTCAGCTTTACTTTTGAAAATGTCTTGATTCTGCCTCATGTGACAGCAGTGTCCCTCTCTCCTCTTGCACGTCACTGCTGGACACACTCTTCCAGCACATCTTGCCTTGAGCTTGGTCTTAAGAAGGCAGAGTTGTTTGCAGTAGGGACCCTGGTGCTGATCCCCAGGCAGGATTTGGTGCTGGAGATGCTCTGTCAGCACCTGGGATGGTGTTTTAGACACTGGTCCAAGTAGCTTGTCCTCAGGCAGAGCCACAGAATAGGAATTCACCAAGTGTCTGTGTGGTAGAAAACAGTTGTTAAAGAACATCACAAGTATCCCCTTGATCTGTGGTTGGTGTTTTCTTGATCCCTATAGATTTTCCAGCTGAGTTTTCAGTGTTGATTTTCTCCTGGATGGTGAAATAGGAGAGAGCATGCTCATGTTGAGAAGTGTCTGAACTTTCAGAGGGACTCATGGAAGCTGTTGGACTCATCTCCACCAGATAAATCAAACTTAACCCAGCTTTTGTGACTTTTTATTAGGCCCTGTAGTGATAGGAAAAGGAGCATTAGTTTTAAACTGAAAGAGGATAGATTTAGACTAAATACAAGAAGAATTTTTTTACAGTGAGGGTGCTGAAACACTGAAACAGGTTGCCTAGTGAGATGATGGATGCCCTATCCCTAGAAACATTCAGGGTCAGGTTGGATGGGTCTCTGACCAACCTGGTGTAGTGGAAAGTGTCCCTGTCCATGGCAGGGGGTTGGAAGGAGATGACCATCAAAGGACTCTTCCAACCCAAACCATCCTGTGATTCTGCAGTGCTAAATTCAGGGTGGTTGTTGTACACAGTTTGAAGTGCTGTTTCTGTGCTTCAAAAGTATCCCGAGTGCTTTATGGTTTGTGTTTTGACTTTACACTGAAAATACCTCATAAGCGTGGGTGGAAGTGGGAGTCCGTGTCAAGAAAAAGAAGAAATAAATGCTAGAGCACTTGATCTGTGCAGAATTCCATTCTGTCCTGAAATACATCTGCCCAAGACACAAAAACACTGCAGGCCTACCAGGCCCAAGGCAGGCTCTGCTGACTTTGCCATCACTTCAAGTGCGTAGCAGTGTGTGATTTTAATTGTTCACACACAAGAACATTTAAGTTCCAACTTCACCCCTGTAAATGCTTTTCCCTCTAGAGAGAAACAAAGCCTCAGAGGTGAACTGTCTCTGGCAGTGTGCAGCTTGGGGTCCTTGCTGATTTACATGTAGGTTTGTGGGTTAAGCAACGAGCTGCACATGGCAGGACTCTCAGCACGTTTCCCTTCTGCTTCAGTACATCTGAAAACTGGATGAGCTCGGGAACACGTGCTGCCCTTTGTGGGCTGGAAGGTCTGTGCAGCACTCGGTGTGTGCTTCATTAAGCTGCACACAGCTTTCCACAAAGCTTTGGAATTGCAGCTGTTGATTGCTCTGACCTCTCCTTGGCCAAACCGAGCAGGGACTGGGAGGCTCCTGGTTTCTGAGAGAACAAAGGGGTTGGGCAGGGTGAGAAATGAGCTGGCAGAGCAGAGATTCATCAGAAGTTACCTGTGATTCATGAGTAGCTGAGCACCTTGCACCTGGTTGAGTTGGTTCTGCAACATGAGCAGTTGATGTTATGGGTGACTAAACGCGACAAGAAACTGTTCAGGGAAATGAGTCTTTTATGATTATGAGGTGGAGTGTGCAAAGCTTTAAGGAGTCTGTTAAATTTACAGCTGGTCTGTTTTGTTTTTTTTTTTTTTTTAACAGCATCTGTAAGAAAACTGTATGGCAGAGAGACTTTAATGATAAAAGTTGGGTTTGGGTCTTTAATGCTAAAAGGGAGTGGAAAGTAGATGATTGTTAAGATCCCTTCCAACCCAAACCATCTGTGAGTCTATGATAACTGCTTGTGCATCACTTTGTTCTTCAGGTGGTATTCTCTTAATGATCTTGGATTTTATGGTCCTGGTTTTATCTTTCCTTGTCTAAACTCCATTTTCCAAGGGACTGGCTTGCAATGTAGCGTTGCTTTATATGGAGGGAGTCTCAACTGCCTCCTCCAGGTTGCTCTGCACTTGAGTTGGAGCCCAGCCTCAGTCCAGGTGTCCTGTAGGACCTGCTGTGTCCCAAATAATATGTTCTGTTCTCAGTGTGCAAAGCACAACTGATGCTTGTTATCTCACAGCTTTGGCTGGTGACCACCTGGCACTTGGCTAAAATAACAGCTTTTAAAATCTGTGCAAAAACAAGACACAAAGGGTAGGGCTTAAAACTGAGAACTATGCCACGGTGCTCTGTGGCCTTCATTGGGGCAGTTGGAGACTCCAGAAGGATGAATCTTCCAGTTGAGGCTCCTGAATACCCTGCTCTGGTGGAAGGTGTCCCTGCCCATGGAAGGGAGTTGGAAGAAGATATCTTTAAAGACCCTTCCAATCAAACCATTTTGTGATTCCATGAGCACAGTCTCAATTTCTGTCCCTTAGTCTGCCAGTTTTTCTAGAGGTGCATTTATTCTCATAGCACTGGTACAAGGCTCTCTGGGAGGGAATGACAAAATTCACCTAGTGCAGACCTGAGGATGGAAGTCAGCAGCAGCCCGTGTCATCAAACCACTGACAGCTGTTTTGAGGAGGAAAACCAGGACTTTTGCTGCTCCCTGAAGTGATGGGGGATACAAGTTTCACACTTTTCTGGCCAGCAGCACGTTGGCTGCTCTCTGCAAACAGTGGCTGCTGCTTCCTCCCATTGTGTCTGGGGTCGAGCTGTCTGAGTGGCTGCAGGCTCAGGCTAAGAATAGTGCAGACCCCAGGGTTTTGGCTCTGTATCCTGCATTTTGGCTTCTTTCCTGCCTGGGGCTTGGAAGGACCCTGGGAAAGGGTGTGTCCTGCAAAAGAGGTTGAACTGTGTTATTGGAGACTGTACTGCTGAAAATAACACAGAGGTTGGGCAGGGGAAAAGCTTCAGTTTCCTCCCTGGTTCAGTAGCTCTGAGTCCTCTTTGGCACAGGCCAGAAACAGAGTTCTGGCCCTCTTGCTAGTGGGATGTGGCCCTGGAAATGGGGTTGGTGGCAGTCAGTTTAATCCCTTCTTAAAAGCAAGTAGCAGTATTACCAGTTTGAGACATTTCAGACTTTGTTCTTGGTGCACCTTTCACAATTTAGGTGTATTAATGCATCTAAAAGTGCTTCTCATGTCAGATTAATTTTCAGTATCCATCCCCCAGACTTGCTGCTGAGCTCAGTGGGGTCAGGCTTGGATCCCTGTAAATCAAATCCCAAAAGTTCTGTCTGTTGAGTCAACACCTCCCTCCCAAACCTCAACTTCAGAATCCTGTGGTTGATTGCAGTGAGATTTGTCAGGGAGGTGGTCTGGCTCTCAGCCAGGCATGTCTAACCATATCCTTGGGAAATAAGTTTCCCCCCTATCATTTTGTAGAAACCTGACTTGGTAGCCTGTTTTGCTGATCAGCAGCTGGTTGATGCTGCACCTAATTTTGCTTAAATTAGGGGGTTTATACCTGTGCTGATGCACAAATCTGCAGCAGGTCTGCCTGAATGCAGTGTGGGGTCAATGGGGGATGCAGGGAGGGTGCTCCAGCATGGGTGAGGAGCAGCACAAGGGAGTAGGGCTGTTGCTGCTACTGTCCTTGCCTTAATTATTATAATCAGAGAATTGTCTAAAAGCAGAAGTAGGCTGTGGGACGTAGACTGTGGCAAGTTCTGGTAACTTCACACCATTTGTCTTTGTCTAGGGCAGGCAAACCTGTCTGTCCCCTTTCTACTGCATCAAGAGAACACCATAATGAGTATTAACCTCTGTATTAGCCTGGAAAAGGAATGAGAACAGCTGTCATTGTGCTTTTATCTTCTAGCTTTCTGACTATTTCCAGATCTATATTGAAAGACTCCAGCAAATCTTTTTTTTCTTTTTTTTTTTTTTCTTTCAGCATTTCACAGGTTCTCATTCAGATGTCAGCCTCCACCCAGCCTAGTGGTTCTGAGGCAATTTCAAGCGTGTGTGATCTTTATTGTCCTTGACTGAAGAGGAAGGGCTGGGGAAGTATTTTGTTTCCTGCCCTACCCTTTCTCAGCCTTGGGGAGGGGATCTCTCAAATTGTCACTCATCTTCCTTTCCTTTTTGGTTCAGCTTCACAGCTTTTTGTCTGCAGCAGCTGGAGCTAAGGAGGGGCGGGGTGGGAACTTTGAGGGCAGACCCTGAAGAAGGCAGAGGCACCATCCCAGTGGTGCTCTGCTCATGTTTGATGGGATAGACCTGGGTGCCCTTCTTCTGGCTCTTAAAAAACTCTCAGAATCACAGAATGTCTGGGAGCTCAGAAATCATCTCATTCCACCTGCTGCCATGGGCAGGGACACTTTCCACTATCCCAGGTTGCTCCAAGCCCCTTCCAGCCTGGCCTTGAACACTTCCAGAGATGGGGCATCCACAGCTTGTCCGGACAACCTGTCCCAGGGCCTCTCCACTCCCACAGTGAAGAATTTCTTTCCAGGATGTGCACTAACATTGCTTCCTTGCACAGGGCAGCTTGCTGTACACCTGGACAAAGCTGAGAAGGCAAGGAGCATTAAAATATTCAATACTGTGGCTGGGAACACTGTTGGGAAGATAAATTCCTGATGCCTTCTGGTATAGACCAGGTATATTCCAGTCTCATTTTCAATATAGTTGAATGGGGGTTCTCTTCCATCTTGTGCAACTCTGTGTGCAGTAAACTATATTTTTAATTTGTTTCAGGTGTTTTTATGGAGTTTAATTTGGTCCTAGGTGCTAGAACTCAATATAATTTTTTTTTCCCTTGGTGCATGCTTACCTTTCCTTAAAGTAAATATTAAGTATTGGACTGATCTGTCTGAGCCAGGGTAGCAAACCCACCTACAGCTGGTGGAAAGCTGAGTGGTCTGCAGTGAATGCAAACACATTTTGGGAAGAACAGAGGAGATTTTAGCCTTTCTCCTACGTGATCCAGCTCAGCCTGTGCCTGTGCATGCCATGGCTTGGCTCTCTGTAGCTTTTGGAAGAGGAGAGAGAAGTTTTGCAGTTGTTGCTCAGTCTCCAGAGCCCTGCTGTGCTCACTAAGCACAGAAGTGCTGCTTCATGGAGGGCTCCATCATCTCCTGGAGTCTTCAAAGATCTGCTGCTGCTGCTGTTGGGTGGATTTAACATCTCCCCCCAACCCTGGGTCACAGCTACCAAACAACTCTGCTCCCTGTTTAAGCTCTGGTAATCTTGGCTGGATTTCTGGTTTAATTTGGAGACAGCCTGCTGCAGCTCTGCACAGTAAATGCCCTATTAAGCAGTTAATTATTTCTCTATAATACTAGCTTTTATCTTTAATACAACAGTTTTACTGTCTCTGATAATTACACAGTCTCAGATAACTCTCTTAAATCTAATGAGGCATGACAAGCTGTGTTCAACAAGGCACCACACCATTAACTTCTTACCTCTTTCTTGTCATCTTATCACACTGAATTACTGTGTTTCTAGCCTGAGTGGCTGTGGATGCATAACATGTCACTTCTCATTAAGAAAATAATGAAAATCACCCCGGTGCTGCTGTGGTTGGGCTGGTGGTCAGCTGGCTGGCCTGGTGGCCTGGAGACCCCTGCAACAGCTTCTCTGCAGCATTGTGCTCTTTGCCCCCATGAGCTGGGGGGTGGTTTAAACACTTGTGGCTACTTGGTTGGTCCATGGCTCTGAAGCTTGTGGGTAGGTGAAATGAAAATTGGCTTTTGAAGGGCATCAGTGGTGATAGATCTTGTCTGTGCTGATGGAAGTTGTTGCTGCAGGGATATCTCATGGTGGGATTCAGATGGATGAGGGAAACCAGGGGATGTTTTCTGGACAGGGGTAGGACAAACTGCTGCAGCAATGTCTGGTGTCACTTAACTGGTGCCTTGTTACTCATTACTGGCAATAATGGATCAGCTCATTGCACTGCTGGTTTTCTGTGGGTTTGAGACTGACACCAAAGCCCTGCATGGGCTTGACTGAAATCCTGGGGATTGGAGAATGGTTTGGGATGGAAGAGACCTTACAGACTGTCTTGTTCCACCCCCTGCCATGGGCCGGGACACATTCCCCACTCCCAGGTTGCTCCAAGCCCAGTTCAACCTGGCTTTGGACCCTTCCAGAGGTGGGGTAGCCACAGCTTCTCTGGCAAACCTGTTCCAGTGCCTCACCATCCTCACAGTAAAGAATTTCTCCCCAGTATCCAATCTAAATATCTCTTCTTTTAGTTGAAACAGGTCCCTCATTGTCCTATCACACTTGTCTTTTCATCTGTTGCCCTGTCACCTTGCCAGTAAAAGCACTACAAAGCTGCACTTCGGAAAGGTCAAGGCTCCTGTCAGGGAAGTCCTTGTATCCTTCCACATTGGATCAGGAAGGCATTTCCCAGGGGAAGGAGCCCAGGCTGCCCTCTGAGGGCAGCCTGAATGCTCAAATACAGCTGGAGAGAACAGAGCAGTTACCTGACCTTGTTTGTTTTTAGGGAATGAAGAGTTCCTTCACTGTCACTGCTATAATTTCAAGTTGCCTGGAAGGATTTTTAGGGCTGGTAGGCAGTGATGACTTTTCCCTCAGCATTCCCTAGGTCACTTCCATGGCACAGGAATGCTGTTGCTGAGGGATGCCAGGAGCACACACCTCTCTCCAAACACCTCTGCTGTCCATCCTGACCTGTAGGGTGCAGGCATTGCCTCTGGTTGGTTTGCCCCCAGGCCAGAGAACAGAATCATGGTTGGAAAAGCCATCCAGGATCACCAAACCCAACCCTGAACCCAGCACTGCCAAGCCCACTCCTAACCCCTGTCCCTAAGCACAACATCTTTGTCTTTTGGGCACTTCCAGGGACAGTGTTTCCACCACTACCCTGGGGAGGTCCTTTGGCTTTCCTCAGCTTTAAACTTGCAGATGCTGAGGGTCCTGCAGGATTTTTTGGCTGTTTTTGCAGTGAAGGTGGGTGCAGACTGCACACATGGAGTGCTTCATCTGGGTAATGTAACCTCTCCAATTCTCTTTGCAGTAAAACGATTTAAGGAGCCAAAGGCAGAGAGGCGTCCCTGGAGGATATGGTGAGGTTTTTTTCATTTGAAACTTCAAAAGACTGTGTTTATAATATTTTTTCCTCTTATATTAACAATCTTCTAGGCCCCCTGTGTATCCTGCATGACATTTAATTGTTAAATGGAATGTGCTGCTGCTTCCCAAGGAAATCTCCATGAAGCAGCTGGTGTTCCCTAGAAATAAAATCCCCTGCATTACTCCTCCAGAAAATCTTGGTTTTTCCCTCCAGGTTTTATGATACCTCCAAGCAAGCAATAGGTGCCCTCTTCATCCACTTTGCCAATGTTTTTCTGTCTGATCTCACTGAGGAGGACCCTTGCTCTCTGTAAGTACACAAGGCACTTGCATTCGTGCCCTGCATCTGTTAAAGGGAGAATTGTGTTGGGAAGGGTCATAAACAGTGGAAATGGATCCATTTGAAGCACTGCATGGGATTAAACCCTGCTGAGCTTGTTTTTGTACTCTCTGTTGTCTTCTTTGCTGGTCCTTTTTGGGGGATTTCTAAACCAAACTTGAGGCTAAATGTAGAAGTGCCACCTTTACTTCAGCCACTTTGCAGATAAAAATTTAGTTTCAGAGTTAACCTCATCTCATTCTGAAAAACTCCTTTAGGCTTCAAAATGCTCCTTAAAACCTTCTGGCCTGTCTCTTTTTTTTGTATTCAAGTGCTGCACCTTGACATGTTTCTTTAAGCAGACACAAGTTTGGCTGGGGCTGCACATAACCTCTCAAATGATGTATTGTTGTTTTTTTAAACAGACAGTGTTTCAAAATAAACCCTTTCATGCTTGTGCTCTGCCCTTTGGGTGTTTTGTTTCTTTTTCATGTGTGTTTTATGTTCCCCTGCACTGCCTGACTTGTCATCCTGAACCAGGCAACTTAAAACCCTCCAGCCCTGTTCCTGGGCTTTGAGGCTCATGCTCTGTGTCCTGCCCAGT
This sequence comes from Trochalopteron elliotii, assembly GCA_024734555.1. Lineage (NCBI taxonomy): Eukaryota > Metazoa > Chordata > Aves > Passeriformes > Leiothrichidae > Trochalopteron > Trochalopteron elliotii. The sequence goes on from JANPWX010000434.1 coordinate 565,224, forward strand.
AGAAACCACCAGAGCCTCATGTTTGTATGGAATGCTCTGATTTCAGCAGCTGGAAACTGTAAAAAGCCAGCCTGTAGAAAAACTTCATGTTATGCTTTCAAAGTGCATATCAAAAGCAGATTGTTCTTTTCCAATTTCTTGGTTCAGAGGCAGCATCGAGTTCTGGAAAAGGAAATGCTCACTGCTGTAGCCTTGTGCTTGGCATTTTCTTCATGCTGTAGAAATGTGGCAGAAAATATTGCAATAATGGAAAAGTCCATAAAAAAACACATTAGTCTATGTGGTTTTTTTTTTTTCTTTTTGGAGTTCATTAAAATACCAAGCCCTGGATTAGAGCTTGGACCCTGCAATCCCCACAAGGTGCCTGCAGGTTTCCTGCCTCTGGCACTCTGCCCAGTGACACTTCAACATCCAGAGCTCAAATCCATTGAGCCAAAATCTCCTGCCAGGGATGGGTTCAGCTCCTGGACCTGCAGTGGGACCTGAACTTGAGGTTTTTGGGACCTCAGGGTTCTTGCTGCTGAGCCAGGGCCCATCACCTCTCCCAAAACCTGCCTCTCAGTCTGTGTCTCTGTTTTAGGGAGCCTCTTGCAGCTGTTCAGAAAAATTGACTTTTTGCCTCTTCTGCTGTCCAGCTTGTAGAGCAGCTGTGGTGCCCAAAAAGTTGCCATTTTCTTGTGTGAAATTCTGGAGCAGTTTGGTTCTTTCCCCCTGAAACTTGAGATTTCATTCTTTATAATAATAAGAAAAAAAAGATGCTGCAAATGGAAAGCTTCCTTTTTGGGGGTAACTTTTAAGAAGTGTTTATTGCTATATGAATAAATGAGCAGTGCCAGGGAGTTGGTGGAGCTTGACCCTTTTCTCCTGAACAAACTTTTAAACTTAGAAATTGCTGGTAAGGCTTAGGAAAATGTAATAAAGGAGAAAAGGAAGTGAGATTGGATTGTTAAGCAGGGTTATTTAAAATCTTGGGGGTTTTTAAATTAATTTCCATTATGAAATTAAAGATTTTGAATTAGACTTAAGACCACAGCTGAAACCTGAATTTTCCTCTGCTCCTAGCTACCTTATCAATTTCATCCTGGATGCCACGCTGGGGATGCTGCTGATCTGGCTGGGTGTGAAAGTTGTCTCCTGGATTGTCCAGCACAAGAAATACACATACCTGGTCTTTGGGGAGTATGGTAGGTGTCACCTGTGCCCACAGGGGGTTGGTGTGCTCCCAGCTGGGAATGGGGACAAGAAAATGGCAGGAACTGGGGCTGAAATGGGAGCAGATGCCTTCTCTTACCCCTTCTTCAAGGAGCTCATGAGGGTGAGTTAAATGCTGGAACCACTGGAGTGTAGCAGGGTGGGTGAGGAAAAGCTGAGCATTTCTTGGGATGTAGAATATACCCCAGGACACCCATATGGTAAATTAAGGAGTGAAGGGTTCCTTTGTGGAGTTCTTCCATGGGTTTTTCCCTGCTGTGGGTTTTTCCCATTCAGAATGTGGAGTTGTTCTTGCATTTGCCTTGAGCTGTAGCAGCCAGGCACAGGGTGACCCCAAAGCCTGAGCTCTCAAGTGTGGCTTCTTTCTCTTTAAATTCCTGCCTTGAGATGGAGAAAACGTTTCCAAAAAGCTGCTCTCAGCCAGCCCCACTAGAGGGTGGCAGTTCCCTTCCAAAAGAGCAGAGCCAGCTTGCTGGAGAAGCTGCAGGAAAGGCAAAGCATTAATTTTTCCCTATTTCACATTACATTTAATGTACAGATGAATTCAGTCGTATTTCAGAAAATACATCTAAATCATAAAAATTGCAGTCTTTAAGATCTTTAAAATCTTTAAGATGTTAATCATTAAGTCTGCTCTGAAGTTAGTCTTGTTTCTTTGTGGTTTTAGCAGCTGGTCTGGTATCTGAGCTGGTGAAACTTGGACCCAGCTAGGATTAGTTTGGAGACTCCAGTGCCTTGTGAACTTTCTCAGCCTGTGCAGATGGGTCATGGTAGAGGATGAAGGGCCTGGCCTGGGTTTGTGAGGCAGCAGAAGCAGCTACAGGCTGGGAATGAGGTGATGTGATGTGTTAGGGCTGGCTCTCCTCAAACCTGAGAGTGGCTTCAAAGGCTGATCTCCAGGGCAGTTTCAGCAGGTATTTGGTGTGGGGACTACCTTTTGTATTTTCCTTAATAGCTTCTCCTTTATAATAGATCAGTCAGGTGAGACAGTAGAAGAATCCAGATATTCTTAGTTCAGGAACTGGAGTTTTTCCCCTTTGGAGCAGCAAGGACTGGAAGTCCAAACACCTCAGGACACAGCTTCAGCCTCATGTGCCACGTCTGCAGTTGAGCAGAAGCAAAAAGCATGAGAAGTGTCTTGGCAGAGCAGTGATGAACTTCTGTTGAGCTGTAGCTGGCCCCTCATTAGGGCTGGCTTACACCACAGAAACAGCTTGCTCCTTTGAGAAAATCTTGCTTTCATTAGTGAAAAAACAAGTCTGTGCTGTTGCTTGAATTTGGTTTTCTTGGATTGAGGGTTAAATATCTCATCCATAAAGGACAGTTTTTGGTGCAGGTCTCTGGCCAGAGTGACCCCAGTGGAAAATTCAGGTGGGAGCCAAGTGACATGTCCAAGTCAATCCTGTGGCAGGGCTGGGGAAGGAAAACACTCCTGTCCTCATCTCTGCTGTTAAGTAACTTCCAAAACAGTTGGGAAGACTCTTGTAAACTTTGTACAGATTGATGCAGGCTCCAGGAATATGATTCATTTTCTGGGCTAATTGCTCTACCAGACTTCTGCTCCTCAGGAGAATTGAGGGAAGCAACATAAGTCCTGCAGAGGAGAAAACCAGGGGAGCACCAAATCCACGTTGCAAACAGCAGTCAGTGCCATCAGAACAGAACAGTTGTGGTTTTGTCCAGTAGAGCCAGTACCTGTCTTTCTACATCTACTTGGAGGGGGGGAAAAAAAAATCTGTCACAGCTGTGTCCTTCCAGCATCCCTGCAGCTGATGCAAACCACTGCAGTTGTCCTTTGGTGTGGGCTGCAGCAGTTCCTCCTGCTCTGTGCTTGCTTCTTCTGCCTCTGCAGCCCTGGCTGGCTCCCCCTGTGCAGCTGCATTAATGGAGAAGTAAAATAAAGGGGAGGGAAAGCACTTAAATCTATGCTACTATTTTAAGCATCCAGCTGTCCAGAATTGTTTAGAAAAATCAATTACTCCCATATTTCCAAAAGCCCAGGAACAGGCATTCTGAGATCAGCCTCTCTTGTGCCTGAGCTCATGGGCAAACACTGCTGTAGCCAGCAATGACCTGTTTTACAGCTAGTGGGGAATCAAAGGCTCCTGTTTGCTTATGTTCCTCCATCTTTTGCCCAAAAGCTCTTGATTACTCTCTGAATTGCCTCTAAGCACAGGAAACTGCATTTTGGAAGGTGCTGTGTCTTCTCAGAGTACCTGGCTCCTAAGATCAAAGGCTGGGGAAGTGTGTTCTTGGCACAGGTGGGCTTTGGGGAATATGGGCTGCCTTACACCTACTCAGAGCTAACAAACTCCTACCCCTGCAGGTGTTGAAGGCCAGGTTGGATGGGGCCCTGAGAATCTCCCATGGCAGGGGGTTTGGAACTAGGTGATATTTTTAAGGTCTGTTCCAGCCCAAACCATTCTGTGATGATTCTGTGAAATTCCATAACTGCATCAGGTCATGGTTATAGGAAGTGTCCCTGTAGGGAACCATCACAGGGAGGAGAACAAAGCAGAGTTTAAGCTTCAAAAGATGCAGGAGATGGATACCCAAGTTCTTGGAGGTGCTGCTGGGCTGGGACAGACTGAGCAGGGGAGGTGCTGGCCCCAGTCAGGGTGTGCACATCAAGTCTGACTGAACTTTGTGCCTCATCTCCAAACTGGTCCAGCTCTCCTCTCCCTCCCCATGACAGTGAGCAGGTCCCTAGGGAACGCCTTTGTATAGCTGCAGTGTGCTGACATCTTAATTGTGTTTAATAATTCTCCAGGGTTACTTTAGAAATAGCCCAGTACTTCTTTTAAGTAAGCAAATACCATGAATTTCCAATGAGAGAGATTTCCTGCAATGTGCAAGTAAATTTTTCTAGAGGAGCATTAAGAAATGAGGGGGAGGAAGTGTTCTCACTGGAAAATGTCCCTCTGGATGTTGGCCTGTGTAGTTGTGGTCACTGGCTATCTAAGCCTGGTGCTTTGTGCTCTTTCAGTGTCTGGAAATGGAAAGGCATCTTGCTTGGAGGCCTTCAAAGTCTGTTTAGTGGCCTGTTGAACTCTGCTGGTCAAATTTAGTTCTAAGAGAATATGCTCTGTGCCAGCTGCTGAGTTTAACTGAGGACCTGTGTAGGCTGCTTTTTGGCCCCGGGGTGATGTTGTACAAAATTTCCATAACAAATATTCCCACGTCCTGGAGCAGTCAAGGGAGCTGGCTGCTGATGCTTGAGGAAATACTGCTGGAAACAGCTCTAACCTGAGGGGCTGTCCTGTGCTCAGCCTGCTGGGCTTTTCCACTCCTAGGGCCAGGGGGGAAAAGTGAGGAGAGGACTGAGATTCCTGCTCAGGGACTGAGTGTGTGCTTGGGTCCCTTGCTCTGAGCAGGGGTGCAACCTCTGAGCCTCCTGAAACTGGGTGACAGCAGCACTGTTCCCTGCAGTCTGAATATCCACAGGGACCAAAGATCCAGAGCAGTGACACTGCACTCTGGGGACAGATTCCAGCTGTGCACTCACTTCTCTCCAGTTCAGCCACGTGACAGGTTGTCCAGAGGAGTTGGGAGTGCCCCATCCCTGGAAGTGTTCAAGGCCAGGTTGGATGGGTTTTGAACAACCTGGTCTAGTGGGAGGTGTCCCAGCCCATGGGGTCCCTTCCAAGCCACATCATTCTGTGATTCAATCATTTTAGTTCAGGTGCAGAAAATGCCAGAGAGGGTCTGAGGTGTCCACTGGATCCATCTGGCTGCTCTGATGCATCACATTCCCATCTCATTCCCATCTCTAAAAACCTGATTTTGTCCTCCAGGTGAGCATTTCACACAATTCAGAGTTTACTGCTATTTGCAGCTCAGATTTATTTGCATCTGCTTTATTTTATAGAAGAGTATGTATGTACCCTCCTCTGTACTTGGCACTGATAATTAGATCCCTTGGTTTTGGAGGTACCATTTGAGTGTCTCAAAAGAAGTTTTTATTGACTTTTTCTACTCCTACCTTGTCAGTCAGTACAACTTCCAGTCCTTTAAATGACTTGCCTTTCCTCAAACCCCCTGAACCCCCCACTCTGGCTGTGGCTGAGCTTTTTTCCTACCTGCTCTGTGTGCACAAGTCCCCAGCAGTCTGTAAATAAAGCTGTCTGGCAGTAACATGTGGGCTGTGCTGACAGCTCGGTGCATTAGGCAGCCTGGATTAAAACTAATCCTGTTATGTGGTAACAGCTCAAATACCTCAAGCCCTGCTGCTCTGGCTCCCACACACAAGTGGAAATACCTGACACATTTCTGTGAGGTTGCCACGGCCTCCAGTGGTTCTTGGGCTGCTCCAAGGAGGTTTTGCTGGTGGAGGGGAGCACCAGGAATGCTGCTGGAGGAGGGCAGTCAGAATTCAGTGTGTACATCCTTGGGGGTGAAGGAGGATATTAATTTCTATGAGGATGGGAGATGGCTGTAGGAAGGGTTTAGCAGAGGGTTCATTAAGCTGGAGGGAGAGGTTTGTGGGAGACTCCATGTGGTAGAGCTGAGATGTCCTGGGTTCTCTCCCAGCCAGAGCCAGGGACAAGAAACTGGGGGGATTGAGAGGGAGTGTGATACACATAATCACCCAACACATGTGATGTGGAGGCTGCAGAGATCATTCAGACCAATTCCCCACTCTGCTATGTTCAGACCTTTCCTTTCCTTGTAGGAAAGAGGAGGACATCTGTTTTATTCTAATTTTTTTTAGCCTTCAGGCAGCAGATTAGTTTTTGCTGGCTGGGAACATGGCGTGGCTGAAAGTCTTGTGGACTCCCTTTGAAATTTATGTATAGAAATGCTTCCTGTAAGAAGAATCCTTTCCCATCCACAGAGCAGGGCAACACTTGAGCCATCAAAGACATCAGGCTGATCTGAGGTTGCCTTTGACCAGTTTCCTGTGGGAAGCCAGCACTTACATGAGCTCAGCTCCAGTTTTCCAACCTTTCCTTACTGTGGGAGGAGATGGGGTAAATCTGTTTTATGGGCTTGTCTAGGGACCACACCAAAAGCTTCCCTGATGAGATGCCAGAAAATGTTGACTTGAACGTTCCTGTTACTGAGTTAGGTGAATTGTTGGTGGATTAGTGGATGATGGACACTGGGGTGGATCAGTGGTCCTTGATGACTCCACACCTGCTGAGGTAAGAAGCAGACAACTGCATTCTCTGGTGAAGTGGGAACAAGCTGCTGTCTCTAAGTCACCTTTGCAGCCCTTAAGGCCTTGCTGCTGTTTGGTTTTCTCCTTTGTCTTGAATCATTTTGGTACAGAGCAGCCTCCTGTGCTTGGGAGATCAGGATGCAGTGAAAAGTAACAGTAGGAGCACCCTCTGATCTCCCTGCTGGGTGTGGAAGTTAAGTCCTGAATACCCAGGCAAGGGTGGGTTAGGAAGCAGGTTGTCTTTCCTAGGGTCTCTGTCAGCCTGGTGAATCAAAACCTGCCTGGAGCTGTCCAGGGCACAGAATGCAGAACAAAGAGCCACAGGCTGTTGTTGTGGTGGTGAATGGTGGTGTGGTGTAATGCACCCCCACCTTAGTGGAGGGAAAGGTTTAAGGCTCACCCCTTGCTGCTCTAATAAGGTGAAGGACCCAGAAACTTCCATGTTCTTTCCCAGTTCTCTGGCCAGGTGCTAGCACAGAGCACTGGTTGGGCTTTGGAAGACCTCAAAACCTGTTGCCAGTTTCATTAGGCAAGGTGCCCAAAAGCCCACCTGGACCATCAAGTACTTAAAAGACTGCACAGAACTGCTCAATTGCTTTTTTGGACTGCCTTACACCAGTGCAGGAGTGTTCTTTGCACTGTGTTCGACTTACAGTTCTTTTGTTCAATAATATTTGTTATTTTTATCATTATTAAAACCTCGTCTTGTACCAAGCACGTCCAGAGAAGTTGTCTCACTATTATTAAGCCACTCTGAGAAGTTGCAGGTCGGCCCTCAGATTTGATACAGTTTATTACACTCTGACCACCTGTAGTGACCTGTCCCTGCAAGGGGGCAGATATTTGGGAGAGATCTCAAACTTGCTGCTGCTTTTTTTGGGACAAGCTGAGGTGGCAGAGGGAAGTGCTGTCACAGAGAGCAGATCCACAAAGGGTGCTGTGGCTGTCAGTGCTCTCTCTCCACAGGGGACAGAACACAGCTGACAACACAGAGCAGAAGGGAAAGAGTTCAAATGCAGGAAGGATACAAGGGATGTGTTTGTTTTCCTGTTTTGTTTGTACTCGGAGCTCTGATGGGGGGGGATAATGTGGGGGTTTTCTGGGAGAATTGGTTTGTTTTAGGGTATGGGGTATGTTAGAAAGGTTCACTCGACCCAACCTGTGTGCCAAAGGCAGCCAGGCACCCTGATCTATTTGGGAGGGGGTTTTAGGAGGATCAAAGCCTCTGTGACACCAGCCTGTAGCTGGCAGCTGCGTCTGACACTGCTCCCATCTCCTCACAGACCACCCATTAAGCTGTTGCCTGCCAAGGAGCAGAGATTCCTCTCTGGAATCCTCCACGGGCTCTGCTGGGTGTGCTTCCACATAACCTTCCTGGCTCCTTCTTCCTGCCCTCCCTCCATGCAGTTCCTGCTGGTTTGGCTCTCTCTGCTTGCTGTCCTCATCCCTGCCCCCTCGGCCTCCCAGTCCTTCCCTCTCCTCTTCTTTACTTCTCAGTCATGGCTTGAGCAATTAAGAATTTGGGGCACAAGGTGATCCTATCTTGGACACTACCAGGATTCCTCTAATTTTTAGCTGTAGCTTTGCAACGAGGCAGATGTTCTGGGGCATTGCTAGCAAATGACAGAATAAGGAAAAATACACCTGTAAAACTGTTTTGCACTTGCTGGGAAGCCAATCCCCAAAGAGCTGGGGCTTGGTTGGACACCAGCTCTTACCAAATACCAGTATGTGCTGCTGGTTTTTGTGGCCAGAGGTTTTTGTCAGTGTGGATAAATGTGCCTTTGCAGACTGCTGGTGTTGTCTCCCCACTGCCACATCTCGACAGAATTGTGCTGAAAAGTGGGGAAGAGTGGACAGAAGTGAAGCAGAGCTCCCAGCCTGCTGCCACCTTACCACATGGAGCATTGGCATCTGTCAGTGCCAACTGCACGGGTTCCCTTGCACGGATGGAATTCCAAATTCTGGCCAGATTGTGCTGGGAACAAGTGTTGCCAGGGGTTATCTTTGTCTTTAAGTGGTAAGAGGAAATGCTGCAGCTTTCCTGAGCCAGATACAGTGGCTCAGTTTTGCAGACCTGAGATATTCTGGTGAGCCAAGAGAGGTGATAACCAGCTGGCAGTGTGCTCATAAAGGGCTGAAGCAAGCACATGTAATAGATACAGAACCATTCTTGTTGTTAACAATACAAATATGCTTTTCCTTATTTCTTGCTGAGTGCCCCATTGGAAACATGCATATTTAATTAGCATTGATTCTTTTTGAGTGAATTGCTTTAAAACCTGGGATGATGGAGCTGTCTCTCTTGCTCAGACAGTATCACATAACCAGCCCTTCACTTCATCAGCACAATGAAATAATTCTGCTCAGGCCTGAGAAGTTGTGCTGCTTGTAGTGAAAATGGTAACATGAAATTTTCAAACTGTTTCTGGCAATAATGTAACTATGGGGCTAAGGCTTGGCAGGGAGCACATTACACATTACACAGATTTTATCATTAATGATTTATTTGCATCTACTTTACTTTATAGAAGAGTGTGTATTTACTGACTGATCCTTGTAGAGAGGGCAGTCAGTATCAAGCATGAGGCAACTTTCCTGCAAGGCTGTCTCCTCCTGTCCTCTGTCCCAGATTTAATATTCTCTTTTTTACAGGTGACCCTCCACAAGCTGCTGCCTGGATTGGCCAGTGTATCCTCTACTTGCTGATAATGGTTTTTGAGAAGACTGTGATTAGCCTTGTCCTGCTTATCCCTGGTTGGACAAAGGTAAGCAGTATTTTTCTAGCTGTAGCTGTTGTGGTTTCTTTTTGTCAGCTCTGCCTGATTCATGATTCCCATTATTGAAAGCCTTTAATCCTCACACTTACTGACATCACTCTGTAATCATTAGCTATAACTTAATTTTTGGGAAATATGACTCTCATAATGGTTTGGCTTTTGGTGCATTCTCCTGCTAGTCAAAAGCTAATGGAATAAGATGATGCTTTAATTTTCTTTCCCATTCTTGGAAGGCTAAAATGGGCTGGGCTGGCAGCTGAGCTCCTTCAGTTCTGCCAGAGGATTTCTGTGTTCTTCTGTCAAGTCACTCCATGTTGGTGTTTTTTGATCCCATGCTTAAACCAGGGGGACTCTTAGAGATTAATTTGGAAAGTGCAGTTCAAGTAGTGTGTTGTCTTTTCCTGCTCAGCTGCTTCTGCATGCCAGCAATGTCAGAAGTATATCTTTAAATAAATAAAAATAATAGCCTGTGGGGCTTTTAGACACATACCTCTTGGCAGATAGGTGTGATGGGTGTAAAAAACCTAATCCTGAGAGTCAGAGGTAACTCTGGTTTGGAGTCCAGGCTCTGAGGTACCAGGCACAGTGTGTAACTTGCTGGAGTTATCTCCAGCAGTCTGGGAGCAGTTGTCTCTTCAAGGGTTGTCCTTCAAACCCAGTAGCCCACAGTGCTCATAGCTGGATGTGAACTTCTTCAGCAGCACAAATCCAGACCCAGAGATGCTGCTGGATTCCCCTCCATGGTTACTGTTCATGGCTGGTGGTCCTTGTTCTGCAGATGAGCTCCAGGGAGCCAAGGGAAGTCCCATCAGTTGTTGTCATGGATAGTTACACTGAGAGACTCACAACATTTATTTCTGTACAAAATCATGTGTTTGGCAGCTGGGCTAAGGGAATATCCTGTGTAATCTTTCAAGAGCTGGGTTGAAGCACAGGCTGCAGAGCTCTGGCTGCTCATGTAAGAAGACAACCAGTTTCCATCAAAGGTCTTGCAACAGAGCTGTTCAAATAATGTTTCTAAATGTTTTCTCCTCCTCAGCTTCAGCAGATCCTCCTGGGTTACATCCCAAACCCTCAGCTGGAGCTGGTCCTGGTGATGTTTGTTGTGCCTTTCATAGTCAATGTAAGTGGTGCCTCTGCAAGTGCTGGGTGGGCTGGTTTGGGAATTACAGAACACCCTCATGGGAGTGTGCACAGGGGCTGGCTGGGGGCAGCCTTGAAGTGGCTGGGACAGGGTGGAGGGGTGTGCAGAGAAATGTATCTGTCACAAATCTGTCACTGCCACAGTCCCTGTTCCCAATTCCTGTCCCTTTCTCTGAGCTGCTGTGGGGCTGACTCTCCACCTCTTGGAATTAAAGCTGGATCTTGTTAGGTGAGAGCTCATCTAAGCAGCAAGCTATGGGCATGGGGATGCCCCAGACCCTTTAATGTCCTACAAGATGGCTTGTGACCTTGACAATCCAGTCATTTGGCTGGATGTCAGATTGTGTTACAGCAAGACAAGGTGCTCAAGGTTACTCAGAACTGTTGTGCTTCTCAAAACTAGTTTGCCAAAACCTCTTGAAAGCTCATCTCTTTCCTGGTTCCCCTGATTCTGGGTAATCCTTGAGCTGCTGCTCAGTTCCTGCTAAGTTAGGAAGTGGGAACAAGGTGTTGACACTCAGATGCTGCCTGGAAAGCAGGGAGTTAAACTCACTTCCAGCTCATCCCATGCATGTTTCAATGGATGCAAAACTAGCAAAGTTGGATTGATCTGCCTCTCTCCACCATCCCAGGCTGCATTTCCACATTAGAAAGCAAATTTGGTCCTGAAAGAACTGAGCAGGGGCTGGTTCAGGCAGATGCACTTTGGATGGAGCTTGGTTCAGTGGGTATGTTCTGGTGGAAACTCTGCCTGCTGTGGTTTTATTTAATCTGGGTCTTCAGCAGCTATAGAAACAATAGAACTTGTGTAAGAAGGGACTCAAGGAATTTGACTCATCCAGTCCCCATGGACACAACTGATGCAGGGCTGATTTAGATGTGAGGTTGATCAAGGCTGGATTTCTGGAGAAGTCAAGAGGAGAAATATCTGTGATTGAATGACTCTGTATTGTGGTCTCTGCAATCTGTTGATGTAACTTCTTTCTCTCCAAGGCCATTATGTTCTGGGTTGTGGACAGCTTGATCATGAGGAAATACAAGCAGAAGGATACCCTGGACATCAATGGATCCATAGAAACTCCTCGGGCCAGGAGGACTGAGGAATCTCAGGTAAGATGATTGTATTTCAGACCAAGCTGCAAACCTGTGGGATGGTCTGTGTGTTTTACCACAACCCTGTAACAGAACATCACATTGCCTGGACCTGGGGTGGTGCCTCATGAGTGTGGGTGATCACCCTGCAAAGTCAAACTCACTCTAACCATGAGCAGTGTCACAGCCCTGGAAGTGTTGCTGAAACACTGCCCTGAATGATGACAATATCTTGGGGGAATGAGCTGGTTCTGCACTGATCTGTGTGTGCAGGCTAAAACTGTCACTCTGAGCTTGGCTGTATTTAATTGTAATTAATTTTGGCCAGGAAGAGCTTACTTTGCTCTCTGCAATTGTTAGCATCCCTTCTAGAGGACAAGGCTTAGCTGGGAATCCTATTTTTGTCAGCATTTGGTGTTTTTTCAACCACATTATTGTCCCTTAGCTGAAGAAGGCTGTGTTTTGTGTAGCCTGAGTCCAACAGTTAAAAGTTATGGTGGGGGAGGAAATGCTGCAATTCCAGCAGACTTTGTTCTTCTTACTCTTGTGTGGTTTGTTGGGTAGGTGGTGTCTGCTTCTTACTGACCTTTGGGCAGTGTCCACAGCCTTGGTCCCTGGGAGGAATTCCCTTCCTTCTCCTGGCACCCAGGCCTGGTTTCAGTGTTTTCTGTGTACAACTGCTGATATCCTGCAGCTCACTGGCAAGACTTAGCAAGATAAGATAATTTCTGGCAATCACAGACTGGCTCCTGGAGGAGCTTCTGCTGAGGAATTTAGGATGAACAGAAATAGCTCTTTGCTCTCTGAGAGTTCTTTCGTAAGGAGTAACTCAGCTCTTGTGCTGATAGATGGGATGGCCCATCAGTGGTGACATTGCAGCACACACAGAGGCAGTGATGTTGTTTTAACAGTGTGGGCTTGGCAGTCTGCACAGCAGCCAAGGCTTCTGTGTCCCAGGGGTGCAGTGGGGAAGTGGCCACTGCTCTTGCAGTGTAGAGGAATCCTTTCTCTGGCAGGGAGGGCAGGCAGATTGTGAGCAGCTGTTGAGACAAGAGAGTCACTCCTCCAGGCCCTGCCTCTGGATAAGCAGCTCTGGTGAGGTCAGTGGTGGTAAATTAGCCCTGCCCTGCTCACTGGGTGGGTTCCTGAAGGCCCAAGGTCAGTCAGGATTACACCAGCTCAGAAGCAGAGCTAAGGAGGTGACATCTCTGTCTGACACAAGGACCTCCTTCACAGCTTTTGGAGCCAAACCTTGCAGCATGCAGGCTCACAGATGGTGTCACAGGTACTGCTCCTCCCTGGAGGTGGAGCTGCACCTCTGCCTTGCTCCACTGGAGCACTGCAAGTGTTTTGTGACCTCTCACTCAGGTGTGGTAGTAATCTGAAGTAACAACACCTGCTAATTTCCAGATGCTAAGAAAGCCTCTTCTGGCAGGTCAGCAGACAGAAAGTTTCAAGTAGTGGAAACAATTCCCACAATCTGCCACTTTCTGTCAAAGGTTTCTCTCATCTTCCAAGTACCTGACTGCTTTTCTCTGAAGACTTCAACAAAAATTCAACAATGTGCAGGTCATCTGTTCATCCTGAAACCCTCTGATCCATCACTGCAGTGGAGCTACCGAGGGGACTGGTTTCTCCTTGGAGCAGTCTGCAGGGATTGCCTCCTTCATGCTGAGACATGTTCCTGTGCCTCTGGCCTGATAAATATTTTGGGCAGAGAAGGAAGCTTATGAAGAAATACAGAAGTGGGTGACCTGTTTACCAACTCTTTCTTGGCACTGGGCCTTGAGGAATAGCCTTAATCTCCTGCTTCAGGTGTCAGCTTCTTAAGCCGTGAACTAAAGATCGTGTTGACTGGCTGAGCCCTACAGGTGGAATTTAAGCTTAAAAGCAGAAAATGAGCATTTTCTGGGCTTGTTGCTGCTAATAACCTGTTCAGGTGGGGGAATTTCCTGTTTCCCTGCTGCCCAGTGGAGGAGGAAGGGGGGCTGGGGGGTGTAGGGCAGAGCTAATGTGTCCCCAGGTTTATCAGGGCTCATCAGGGCTGTCTCACTGCCGGCGCCACCAGCTCCCCATCTCACTGCTGACTTGAATTTCAGCCCTCTGCCTATCTCACCAATGGAGTGTCATTATGTTCACATGAACCAGCAGTTTGTGTTTGGAAAAGGAGGGGGAGAGAGAGGGAGGAGAGTGGAAAGGGTGGGCTGAAGTTAACCTGTGAGAAGGCCATGCTCTGAGGGGCAGCAGGAAACCTCAGCTCTGTCCCTGGCTTGGTGGAGCAGCTGGGCAGCAACAACAGCAGTCCTGCCCCTGGTGTCATTTACTGACTCTGTGGCTGCAGCCAAGGAAGTGACAGCCTCCTGTGGGCTTTAAAGTTCCTTTGGTGAACCAGAGGATGAGCTCTTGCTACTTCTTTTACACTGAATCCCTGAAAGGGGCAAACTCCCTCTTACGGTTGGAAGAATTTCACCTTTCTTTCCTTCCATGTCAGTCATAAGCTTTGTGTTGTTTCAGTCTCCTGCCCTGCCTTGTAAATGTTCATGGAGTAATTTTTTTTCCCTTCTTGTGGGATAGAAAAGGATCTCTTGAATGCCAGTTTGCATCCAGTGCTGTTCAGCCTGGGGAAATTAATTCATCTGCAAGGCCCTTATTTGTGCTTTGTATGTGTCCTGCCCTTGACCTGAGGCTCTTTTCCCTTGCCCTTGCAACTCCCAATGAACTTCAGATCTTATCAGTGATTTCTTTGTTTCCTCCACTCAGGAAAACAAGTCAGTTTTAATAATGTTTTATTTGATCTTTTTTCAGTTGTTTTTTTTCCCCGGGGAGGTGGATGAGTTTCTGTTCCTTTCCTGAAGGCTCACATTTTTAGAATCATCCCTTAAAGCAAAAGTCCAGTAACAGTGGTACTTGTGAGAAAAATTGAAGTGAAATTAGAGGCTACTTTGAGGCTGGAAAGAGAGTTAATATACAGCATGGGGGTGTGCCTTTGGTCAGGATGGAGTTCAGCACCTGTCCTAATTCCTTTCCTAAGGAACTCTGAATTTTGGCATTCATTAGATGAAAATGCTGATAGACACCAATACAGAGCTGCATACTTTTAAGTGTTCAAACACTTAGAAAGTCCAAGAGCAAGTTGGATTTGCCTGTTGCTTAGCTGAGAAACAGTTTTATTTTTGATTTTTTTTTTTAGTTTTTAATTAGCTCAAACTCGTGGTGAACTCAGGTGTCAGGTCCTTACAGGGAAGATAAATGAAGGTGGGCAAAGAGGTGCCTCTGGAAGGAAACTGTCCCACCTCACAGTCCTCCTGCCCCGTGGTAAATCATGCTGTGGAATGTGTGAGGTGTTGGAGGACTGCTGAGTGAGACAGCAGCACATTGTCCCAGGACTGGGAAACCGTGTCCCACTCCCAGCTGTGCCACCAACCCGCTGTGATCCTGACCTGGATGCATCTGCAGGGAAAGAGCCTTGTTCAAGTTGTCCTGAAAACTCCCAAATTGGAGTTGGGCTTGAAAATGATACCTGAGGATATGTCCTGTGGCTGTCGTGGCAATGAGGTGCTCTCTCATGGTGCTGCTTCCTGGGGAATTGTGGAAAGGTTACTGGGGGACTCTTGGCTGCTGGTGGGCAGGTAGCAGCCTGGCTGGGTCTGGATGCACAGCACTGTGTCACCATCCCTGCTTGGCTGCAAGGGGATTTGAGTTCTCACTGAAAACCCACCCAAAGAGCTGAAACCCACCCAAATCCCCAGTTCAACAGGCCCCACAACCAGTCTCTTGCAGCCTGTCAGAGCTCAGTGAGTTCACAGTGAGCTGCCCGTGAGTAATTACCCACACATTTCTTCAGGTTCAACAGCATCAAAATATCAATGTGATAAACAGAGGAAATCTTCACGTGAGAGAGATGGAAACTTGCCAGTGTGTGTCCTGAGCCAAAAAAAATTAAAATTCCTTAAGATCAATGAGGGGGACAACAAGAGAGCTTAATCCAGTCTCCTGCTGTCCTTTGGGTGTCTGACTGTGAAGAGAACACTGGATGGAGGGGCTGGGGTGTATGTGAGGGTGGGGAGCAGGAAATCTTCCCCTGTGGCTCTTCTGCTCCTTTGAAGTGTCTGACTCACTGGAGTTCAGTTTTTCCTGTTTGGTGGTTTTGTTGCTGTGGTGACTGGCCCCGTGGTGCTGCCTGAGGGCTGACAAGTGGAGGGCACATGAATTCACAACTGTGTGTGGGAATAGAGAGAAACAGGAGAGATTCCCCCTGCTCCTGGCTTTGCCCAAGGGATCCTGGGCTCTGGGACTGTTGGGAATGTTCTGTGTGTGAGCACTGGGATGAAAGTCCATGAACCATCCCTTGACTTAGGCCTTTGGGCTGGGAGGCTGCTGAGTCAGGCTCAGGGAGACTTCATAGTGACACTGCAGCTTCTCTTGCCCAGATGTGGTTGTTTGAGGAGATGGGGGTAGGACAGGGTTGAGCTAACAGCCTGGTCTGGAGCTCAGCTCTGATGAGGAGGAACTGGGGAGGGATGCAGGAGAAAAAGAAGCTCAGGAGTGACCTTATTCCTCTCTACAACTCCCTGGAAGGAGGTTGTAGCCAGGTGGGGATCAGTCTCTTCTCCCAGGTAACAAGAACAGGACAAGAGAGAACGGCCCCAAGTTGCACCAGAGGAGGTTTAGATTGGGTATTAGGAAAAATTTCTTTACTGAAAGGGTGGTCAGGCACTGGCACAGGCTGCCCAGAGAAATGGTGGAATCACCATCCCTAGAAGTGTTCAAAAAACATGTAGATGTGGTGCTGAGGGGCATTCAGGTTTAGAGATGAACTTGGCAGTGCTGGGCTAATGGTTGGACTCAGCCTAGGAGGTCTTTTCCAACCTTGAGGATTCAATGATTCTAATCTGTCCAGCCATGAATATTACCCATGCACACTGCTGGCTGGCTGGCACTGGGTTTCAGCTCTTCTGCAGTCAGTGCAGCCATCTCCTAGATAAAATCCAGCCTTTTTCCTCTTCCAGAGGATGTGGCTGGACGATGCCCACACATGGCTCCATCTGCATCTTGGAAATGCTCCAGGCTGATGGCAGCCAGTTTGGAGCAGCCCATGGTAGCCTCAGGTGTGGAGTTAACTATTGAGGGTGTAGGGGCTCCTGGGGACAAAGGGCAGCCTTTGGGTCCTGCAGCAAAAAAAAAAAAAAAAAAAAGTGTTTTTTTTACCTCAGACACCAGTGAGAGGTGTCACTGCTCTGCTTTGGCTCCCAGAATTTGGACTGAGGCAGGAGCTGCTGTTCCAAGCAGAAATGAGGTGCTCCCAGGCTAGGACACCACTCCTGAGCTGGCTGGCCATGGCTGAACCTGAGCCTGTAGCTCTGCTTGCCCTTCTGGCTGAGCTGTGGAGATGACAAGCAGCTGGGGGGCTTGGGAAAAGGTTTACATGTGGTACAGCTGTTCACAAAATATGTGGCCTCGTTTTTGTACATCTCCACTGAGGCTTCAGCCAGGCCTGAACATCCATCCATGTGTGAGTCCTGTCCCATGGGGAGCAGAGCCTTCAGCTGCCCATTCTGCTCCCAAGGAAGGGGGCTGGGACAGCAGATGGTCGTGGTGCCTGTGCCCAGATCCATTTGGCTGTTGTTGTTGGAGATCTTGTCTAGATGCCCTTGAGGCCTTACCCATCTGCCAGAGAGGACTGGATCTGGCAGCAGACCACTCTAGGAATGCTTGACTCAAGCAAGCAGTACCAAGATCTGAGACCTTTGACTCCATCAGTATCTGTCTGTTCTCCTTTCTAGGTATTGCTCTCCCCAGACATGGATTTTGATCAGTCTGAAAGCGACCAGGATATTTCAGGACTCCGGGGAAGCAGCCAGAAGATGAAGCAGCCCAGCTACCAAGTGGTCATCTGACAACAACGGGGCAAGGGAGGTGGAGGAAGGAGCAGCACTGTGATCCTTGAGCTGGCCAAGGAAGGGAAGGGTGGGGAATACTGGGTGACCCTTGTGGATCTACAGAGATCCTTTTGCCTGCCTCATCTTAGACCTGTCCTGCAGTTGTCTTGTGGATGGGGTCTGTGCATCCTGTACAGGCTTGAGCAGTATCTGTTTTGCCTGTCTGCCCCACACACAGGCACGTTGAGGTTGGGGATACAGGGATGTATTTTCCCTGGCTGGACAACTGGGTGTGACTGTTTTTTGGTTTTGTTTTTTTTTTTTTTTTGTCAGGGTTAGAGACTGAAATGAAAAGATTGTCTGTTTTTTTTAATAGAAAAAGAAAAAAAAAAAAAAAGCTCTATTCTGTACTACCTGAACTGTGACACTTTTATATGCACAATGCTCAAAAAAATTGGTTTGCAATATGTATTTAAATGTCTTGAACTGGGAAGATTGTCCCAGTGGATCTGATTCTTTTTACTGTTTTATAAGGAATCCAATAAATATTTGACCTAAAATTGCTTCATAGATTTAATGCCTTCATGTGCTTAATGTTCTGCACAACCCTAATACTGTGAAAGGGAGGAAGGGGAGCTGTTGAAATCTTTCCTGACCAGGGGAAGGCTGTGTTTCTGCAGCAGGGGTGTTCTGCTAAACCTAAAGATGAAGACCTTGAGCCACAGAGCTTGGTTTCTGTGGCTGAGGTGTAGGAGCTGCTTCAGTGCAAACCCCTAGTGCTGCAGCATCAGCCTGTGCTGGGCTCCAGAGCAGGCTCAGAGATGGATCCCAGTCACCACCTTACAAGGGAGTGTTTACTGGAAGCTGACACCTCGCCTCCTACTTAGTTTAAAATAAACAACTGGAATGTCTGCAGGATCTGATTCAAACAGAATCTGGAAGCCCCATTAGCTAGCCCTGTTTTGGGGCTAAGGAAGGACGTGGAGTAGTACTGCTGCTGGAAAACACCCTGGGTAAGCCCAGGACTGGCACTTTTCTGCTCCCAGTGTGAAGTGCAAGGCTTTGCCCTGTTTGCTCTCCTCTCAGCAAACTGTATTTGTCTATAAACACAAAAATGCAAAACACTTTGCAGCTGTCCTGGGGAGAGGGTGAGCACAGAGCAGCTGCACCACCCCAGTCCCAGGCTGGATGCAGAGACACAGCTGTGGAGAGACCCATCCAGAGTCCACATGGGGGGATAGTCCTTGGAGCAGGGATCCAGGATCCACTGGGCTGGTATCCCTAGTGGAGCCACAGGCAGCCTTTGCTCCTTGCAAGACAACTCCCCTTAAACGATGGACAGGAATGATCTTTTATTTTCTTTTTTCCCTTGTATTTTTCCCCAAGAAAACAGCCCTTATTAAGGAGTAAAAATTAAAGGGTTTGAATTTTCTAACTGGGATAGATTAAGATGTAAAGGCTGAGCTTGGAGCATGTGAAGATATTTGGTGGGGGATTTTTTGGGGGTTTGGTTTGTTGTTTTTCTCCTGACTTCAAAGTGTTTGAAGCCTTAGATGCAAATCAAAGTCTCGGATGCCCCTCAGTGAACTAGACACACTTGGCTACACTTGCAGCTGTGCAGCTTTAAACTCTTTTTCTGGAAATTAAGTCTTTTTTTGTTTTTCTTCCTTAATGAAGGGTCAGAATCCTACTTCTGCTGGCACATCAAAAGGCTTTTGGAACACATGGCACACAGCACTCTGAATAGATTATTTCTATTGCTCAGTGCAGTTGGTTTCACAACACAACTTCTGCTTCTCTGGGGAGTTCTGCACTGGTAAGGGCTGGAGTAAGTCCTGTGCTGTGCAAGGTTTTGACTGGAAATAGATTAAAACAGCTTTCCTACTAGAAACTTGCTCCCTATTTTGAGGAATACTGGTATTTTGGAGTTCTGTTCTTGCTAAGGGGCTGCACAGTGCAATCCTGCAGTGGGTGAAGAGTGCAAATTTGGCCAAAGCAGTGTCTTTGTCCTAAATGACCTTCATTTTAGCCCTTAGTTGAGGCTGGCTGAGAAGGTTCACAGTCAGCAATAGCAGGACAAGCAAGATGTGGGGGAAGGTTCTCCCTCTCAATCCTTGTGTAGCCAGTGCTGTTCCAGCAGCTCTGAAATGGTGCTGTGCAATTGTTTCCATTGCACTCCAGAGTGATTGCTCAGCCTCATTCCTGAGCTGTCTGAGCAATGTGCAATCACTAGACACATCCCTGTGAATCCAGGTGCTCTGTGGCACTCTTGGAGATGAGAACAAATCCATCTTCACTCCAATAACTGCACAGAGACCTGGGAGCTCTCTGGGACAGCATGAAGGGCTGTGAGGACCAAGCCTGAACATATTCCCCATCATGAGAGAAGGAAGTGTGATGCCCACTTTAGAGCTGAAAAAAATTGAGATTTACAGTCCATGACCTGCCTTTGCTCTTGGGACAGCAGGAGCACAAACTCTTTTCCCATGTCCTATTCTACTGTCTTTAAAGTCTGTGGTTAAACTCTCATTTCAATGTGGGAGTAGAACCCTAGGGTCTGCTCTTGCTTCCTACCAAGTGCATAGAGACTAAAGAATATCAGGGACCTTTAATTTTCCACTGAAATCACTTTGGTTCCCAACTTATTAACTCGTGAGTGGTTCTTCCAGTCATCTGGTGAGCCTGTCCAGCAGCATAAAACACACACAACCTTAGCTTCAAAGCTTGTTTTATCTTTGCCAAATGAAAGCTTCACTGCAGCATTCACTGTAAAGTATTTATTGTGAAATGGATAACTGGAGCCTTAAGGAGACCTTGAGTATATTGCTCCAGGTGCTTCATATGGCTGAGAAGTTGGACTTGATCATTGTTATCTTCAGGCCCTGAAAGAAATGTTTTTCCTTGGCTGGAGAGGGAGAAAGAGGAGCAATGATGCACCCTAATTATTAGTAGTAGGTGTGTGTCTGTATATATTATATACATATCTATATACAGAGGAGATTAGGGGAGAGCTTAAGCCAATCACTCCTCTTAGCAACACACGTGGACAGCACAATGTGGGGGGAGAGGGAAGGTTTCAGGAAGGCCAGTATGGAAACGCCTGCCAAACCCTGGGGTGTCTAGAAATCCACTGCCACTTCCCTGTTCTCTCTGTGCCAGGGAAAATGTGGGCTGTGGGTGATCTCCTTGGGCAGAGAAGTCAACTTCACAGCTGTTCTTCCTCATCTCTTTCTGGCCCACAAGCAAACTGCAGAGCATTAAACCTCTGTTATTATTCCACACTCAGGACTGTGCTGAAGGTCTTGCCTTCAGGAGAGCTGTTTCTCAAGATAGCAGGGCCCAAAGCAGTAGTTTCTTCTTGATGTTCTGTTCCAAAGTACGAGCCTTGGCATGAGTTTTGTGCTAACTGAGCTGTCTGTAAGGATCTTCCAGAGTGCAGTTAAATCTTGCTGGTTGCTTTTGGCTGTTCCAGGCAGCAGCACATGGTGTGAGTGAAGAAACCATGCTTGCCACCTGCTCTGCTGCCACGGTGCTTGCAGCACTAATGAGCTGATCAAGCAACTGGAAAATCACCACCCCACCCCCAGCAGCTGGAGCTCCAACAGCAACAATATGATTTAATTGTTAAATATAAAAAAAAAAAAAATCAGTCAAGATTGAACCTATTTCTGTAGGTCTCTGGCGACTGTTTTCTCCTAACACATGGATATAATTTAATTCCTGGAGATGCTTCCACACCCAGCCTCCCTCCTGTTCAATTCTGGAAAGGCAGAGTGTTCATGAGCTCAGTCTGGCCTTGCCATGTAAATGTCTTTGTGGTTGTCAAGTCCCCTTTGGACAAGTTGTCTGCTGAAACTCCCCTGTGGCTGATCTATAGCATTGCTCAGTGGTGCCTCACTTTAAAATACACCACCGCCTTGTAGTTTTGGGTTTGGAGCACCACCTGCAGTGGGGGTGGCTGGCAGACCCTTCTGTAACCTCCTGCTGCCAAATTCCTGCTGTGCACAAATTCCTGCAGTGAAAGGAAGGAGAAGAAGCCAGGGGAAACCGGGATGAAAATTTTTTGACAATTTGGAATAAGTAAGTACTTCCTCCCTGATTACAAAAGCAGCTAGAAACGTCTAGTCAAAATTCAAGAGGCTGCTTTGTAGTCTCACAAGCTGTCTTGGGTTCTGGTTTGCCAATAAGGAAATTTTAATCTTTGCTGAGCAGAAGGGGTGTGATGCTCAAGGACATCAAGGCAGGTCTGTTGGAAGCTCACAGTGGAACTTTGCTTCTTTCTGAGGGAGTCGAGACTCAAGAAATCACTAACCCTGCAATGTTATCTAAATTGAATTGTGTTGACTCAACTGCTCCATGGAATGGGAGCCTGCACCATTCCTGTTGCTGCTGAGGACCAGAGGTGCTTTTTAAGCACACAGCCCATGCACCAAGACAGCAATAAACCCCATCAAGGTTTTCACCACTGTTTTAAGGGTTTGTAGTGATTCAGGGAACACCATGTTTAGTGGCAAATCCAGACCTTATCCCACTAACCAGGAAAGCAATACCCTCCTGTGGCCTGTTGATATAAGGTTTGTTTGATGCTAATGGGTCGCTGCAGATGAATATCCACCCACCTCTCCTCTCTCTTTCTGTCTTTCTCTCCTTTCCCCATGGACCAAGGTTTGAGTAGGAGCTCCAAGTCACTTCTTTGCAAAGCCTATCACCTCACCAGGCACTGTGCTCTATGATCTGCCTTTCGTGGGGTGACTCACCAGCCCCAGGGGGTATTGCACAGATCCCTGCATGGGTTTATTTTAAGGCCAGCAGCCTCTACACTGTTCACTGGCTTATTTCTCCCTCCCTTCCCACTGGGAGAGCATCAATCATGCCTTCAACCACGTCCTTTCCCCCAGCCTTCTTTTTCTTCAGGAATCTGATGAGCGTTCGTTTAGCATGAAATAGAGACAGCTGATTTCCAAGGACAAAATCCTCGGTTTCTTTGGCACCAAAAAAAAGTAAGGAAATATTCATAAGTTGCTTCAGAGGGGACCTGCTGTCACATGTGCTGCCACAACACATCATTGTGATGGGTCTTAAAGGCTGTTAATTGTCCCAAAGGTGCTCCCTGTGTCAAAGGGATGAGAGGCCAGATAGTCCCTGTAGCTCCCATCGATCAGTTTGTCTGCGTTGTTTTTGGCAAACCAGCAGTCGACTTCCTGCTGGCCATTGAAGATCCTCCTCTGCTTCCACACCACAGGGATGAGCCTCCCCTTCACCTGCAGGGTGTTTGTAGGGTTTGCCTTCAATGCCTCAGTTTGGTTCTGCCTGACCTCCTGGCCACTCGTGTTTAGGGATTCCTGGAGAAGCTTAACTTCGTGGCTCAGGAACTGACCTGCAAGGCAAGATAAAAGAAGAGTCCGTGACTGCCTGATTTGTGCTTGTTTATAAATTTTTGTGGTTTGGTGGTTTGGGTGGTTTTTTTTTGGTAGGATGCATTTTTTATGGGTCTGTAAAGGGTTTCTCTGCAAGAACAGGATGAATCTTGTTCCTGCAATTCATTTCTAAATCCCACAAATATAGAGATTAGAATAAAACCTTATTTTTTTTTCCCATGGGTCACTAAAGAGCTAAAGAGGTTTTTTTTAGCCACCAGTAGTAACTTCCCTTGAGTGGGACATGTTTACTAGAGGTTAATAACCCACATAATGTCCATCAGCAAGCAATAAGTCCTAGGCCTGAAGATTCAAGTTCTGTTCCCTTGCCCTCTTGGGAGAAAGTTCATCTAGTTCAAACCTAATTGTGGATTTAGAGGTTTGTCCATGAGAGTGGCCTGAGTACAAAACCCCACTCCTAAGGGATCATCTCCTGCATCACCTGGGGGTGTCTGAGTGGCACAGAAACTATGGCAGAAGTTTTGGAGTTCTGCAGCTGTACATGACCAAAAAAATCAATACTTCTCATTGGCTGAAACAACCATCTGGTCATTAGCTGATCCTACCTGAAGCCTCATTCCTTCAAAAGGTAGGGGTGGCTCTTCTCTCATTTCACGTTTGAAAGAAAGGGGCCACAAAAAGTTCTTGTGGAATATTTGGTTTCTGTCTCTGTACTGGGAGCATCAAGCACGTGTATTCTAATAGTAACTGTATTGAACCATAATTAAAAGAGTGGAAATGTGAAAACCAGGCACAGCTGGGATAGGGAGAGATCGCTCCTACAGGAAAAGACAGGAGAGGAGCTGGATGTGCTAGAAAGAGAGAAGTTGTTTGAGAGAGGATGTGGAAGTCTCACCTGGGAACTTAATCCCCACCTGCCTTCTTCCTTCCCTCCTGTCTCTGCTCAGAAATATAATTTTTGTCTGATTTACAGCTCTGAACCTGAGAACCTGCCACCTACCCAGCAGCCCATGGGAGTCAGAAGAGAGGCCTTTGCTGTTGGAGATGTAGAAGCCCAGGTGATTCCTCTGGTATGGGGCTGGCTTCTTGTAGTGGTGGATGAGGATGACAAAGCTGATGGAGTCCCGGATGGTGACGGTGATGTTGGTGTAGGCAGAGATGGACACCTCGAGGCTCCTGCTTCTCACAACAGCACTCCTGCCACAGGACAGGACAAGCCTTTCCCCATCATCCAGGATGACCCTCTTGGGTGTGATCTCCAGATAAGACCTCTCTGGCTTATTGCTGAGGATGGTGATGGTGCTGAAGTAAGTCCGATGCTTCTTGTGGCCGTTGGGTGGTGCAGGAGCTCCAATTAATTGCCCGTTCACAGTTACACCTTGCAGGAAAACAATCAGTAAATGAAAGCTGGAACCCAGGATCACAGAATCACAGAGCAGTCTGAGTTGGAAGGGGCCCAGCAGGAACAGGTCTGTTGTCACAATGACACAAGCCTTGTGGCTGAAGACATGCAGGCTCGCCACCTCGTGCTCAATTATTTCACTTACCAGTATTCAAATTAGTATAATCAGTCTGTTATAAAATTATTACCTCATACAGAGCATATAATTTACCCAAGCTCAGAAATACTGGCCCTCTCTGCAGGCAGGTGCCCCCAGCCCCATTAATCCCAACACAATGTACGCAGTGCCACAAAAACAACCACTTTTGAGTGTTCTAAGGTGCAGATCCCACTGAGTCAATTAAAGCCTAAATGTCCACTGTAAGGTTCCCAGTAATTTTAATAATTTTTGTGACCTATTGTCCATAAGACAGTGATTCACTTCCCACAAGCCTCTGAACACCCACTGCAGAGTGACAATTAAGGAGGAGGCTTGTTGCTAACCCAAGCTAATCCCAAACCATTAACATGGAGATGAAATGTCTCCATATCCCATTATTCCTGATGGGATCTCTCATTTCTGTCTTCAAAGACTCAAGGTTCTAGTGCTACAGAGCCTGTTTTCCTCAAGCTCATTCTGCATTTGAGCCACAAAATCATTCAAGCAGTAGCACAAACAGTCTGTGAAA
Organism: Trochalopteron elliotii; assembly: GCA_024734555.1. Lineage (NCBI taxonomy): Eukaryota > Metazoa > Chordata > Aves > Passeriformes > Leiothrichidae > Trochalopteron > Trochalopteron elliotii. The sequence continues at coordinate 589,939 of JANPWX010000434.1, forward strand.
GAATTGGAAGGGAAATATTGCCTGGAGCTGTGTCTTACTAAGACAGACATGAACACAGAAATATGGGGACTAGACCACTGCCACACAGAACAGAATCCTTACAGCATTATTGTGGGGTTTTGTAAAACAAGCCTGTGAATTGTCTCTGGTTTTGACACCCCTTTCTCCCACTCTTGCCCTGAGAAGGACATAATCTGCTTATTAGCTGCCCTGCTTAGAATTCCAGATAGGATCAGACCACACTTTGAGCCCCTGAGGCTCAGATTGGCTTGGGTAAAGCAGATCCTGGATCATGTGGGTTTTCTCAAGACTATCATGACTCTCTGGCCAGTTTGGTGGTTTCTTTACTAAAAGAGCCATGGTGCTTGGTGAGCCTGTTTGGGTACATTGCTCTGTCCTAAACCAAACAATACTGTAAGTAAAGAGGGAAATTCCCACAGCAGAGCAATTTTGGTGAGTCCAAACCTTTTATTTGCAAGTTGTGACTTTGTAACTGGGTGAAGCTGAACCATAGAAGAAACTTTTTCTAATTTCCTATCACTTTCTTGCCCGTGAGGCACCTTGGTGCTTAGTCTGCTGCGGGGCTGGCCTTACACTTTGATTTTCCTCCACAAGAAACTGCTTGACTTGGATGCTCACCAGATTCCTTGTGATCAGAGACCAGCCTGAGAATGTCCCCTGGTTCTCCATCAATATTGAAGCAGACAGAGAACTTGCTGGAGGGAAAATCAATGACGAAGTGAGGGTCCCCATCCGCTGGGAAGACATGGAAAAGGAGATAAATGTGAGAGGCTCCCACAAAACTGCAGCATCTGAGATTGCAACAAAACTGCTGTTTGAAGTGTGTTTGTCCCTGTTTTTTTCTAAGTCCTCCTGGTTTGTTGTTTTTAGAGGGTCAGATGGAGTTTGCCAGGAAATGCCAAGTTTTGCTTTGTTTTTCGCAAAGATTGTTTTGTTTTTCTCACAGAAGAGGTTGGGTTTTCAATGAAAACTCAAAGACCAAAACAGTCCAGATGAAAATCAGGATACTTTCTTCCCGGAATATAATTTTGGTGATTTATGGGAATTATCATGTAGGTGTTCTGAACTCCTCCATTCTTTCTTGGCAAGCTACATCCCCCACAGCACACAGAAATGTGCTTTCTGACCAAGGGCTGCTACATGGGTCCACCTCACACTGACCCCTCCTGGCCCTCAGTATGAGATTGGAACAGTCAGCAGCAGCTGTTGATCCCACAGTCTTAATTTTTCAACAATCCTTGACCTATCATCAACTACCAGACAGCTGCCATTAATAAGGCAAGCCAAAAACGTTAGTTTCTAGGCTAAAATTGACCCTATCAAGAGAAATTCAAGTCAAAATTCCTGATCTGGACTTATTCTTCAGTTTTTAATGTATGAAAAGTTAAGTAAAGGTGCAGGACCAACAGGAAAATTGTAAAATACTATAGAATTTTCTCTTTTTTCCATCTTCAACAACTTTTTTTTGTATTTCAGCATTATTATTTATAAAAGGTTTTCTCACTATTTCTAGTACAGAGAAAATGCGTTTCTGTTTTCCCCTAACCTGCAGAAGTCTCAAACATGAGGGTCAAGTGCTGTAGATCATCTGCCTTACTCACACTCCTTCTCATTACTGATCCTCTCTGTATTTTAGTTTTGTTTTCATTTCCCCCCCTGCTCTGTAGGTCTGACAAACAGAATTTTGGCTGGTCACTTGGATGGTTATACCACTGTGATATGCATTCATAAATCAGCCACTATTATTTTGCATTATTAAAGGCATGAAAACAGGCACTGACCTGAAGTTTTGGAGATTTTAATTCTCTGTTTATCTTGCCCTCTGCGTATACCTAGAAGTGGGGAAGGAAGGCTGTTACAATTACTTACTGAGCAGCTGAAAGAGACTTATTATAATAATGTTCCCCAGATATTATTCAGAGAGATTATGGGATATATTCCTGCAGCCACTTTAAGTTTCATGTAGAACACCAATTTTTCTCCAATAGTTTCTACAAAGCAGTAAGTGCTTCAAGGGGGTGAGTGAGGGGCCTAAAAGGTTTGCTAAAGATTACTCAGCCCACAGTTAGCAAAATTGCTATGAAAATCTCAGCTTTACCCCTCAGTTCACAGTCTAGATCACCCCTGTGCCAAAGTCAGCCATGAGACATCACCCATGCAAGAAGATTTTTTACCAGAACAGGGTTATTCTTCTCTCATACCTGGTGGGGCCTTGTGCCCCTGCAGGCTCTGCACCTTTTCCCCGATGCCATCAGTAGAAGGGCTCATAAACTCCTCCTGAGGTGGCTCTGAGTGGAGTCCAGCCTCTTTCATCTTCAAAACAGTGAAGGGGGTAACAAAATTGTAAGCCAGGGCCATGGACTTGGCTTTTTCCATCAAATTGTCCTTTTCCTGACTATCATCACTCTTCAGCCGAGAGTTGAGCAATTCCTTGATGGTGAGGTAACTCCACGCCCTCTCGATGTAATTATTGTCACCTTTGCCATCCTCCAGGCCGGGAACACCTCTGATGTCATTCCTGCTGGGCAGGTCAATGGCCACATCTGTTTTGAGGAGGATGTACTTCTTGGAATTGCTGGCAGTCACCTCCACGTGGAGTTTATCCGAGGTGCGGTTGATGAGTTTGCCTGCTATGATAATTTCAGAGCCATTGAAGTAGTTGGGGAAGAAGTTCTGGGTGACCTGCTCCACATCCTCCTCAGGGTAATCAACACGGATGTCAGAGAGAAGGGGTGTCCCTATTTCATCATAGAACCTTAAAGCAAGACACATTTTCCACTGTCAGCACTGTGTGAACACACTCTTGCACTTGGACACTGACAAGGACACAGTCAGGTTATCTGAAATGGCTCCTAAGTCATTCAGGGGCAGTTTGAGCCATCAAAACCCAAATTTAACTACCACATCCACTATAATTTGGCCCAGAAAAACAGGGTGGGGAGGTCTCTGCCCTTAGGGCTTTTCAAAACCTCAGTGGACAAAGCCCTGAGAAACGTCACCTAAACTTGAAGTTAGTTCTTCTCAGAGCACAAGGTTGAATTACAGGATCTCCAGAAATCCCTGTCAACCAAAATTATTCTCTGTCTGATTTAATCTTCACTGTTCCTTAGGCATCTAAACAGAATCTCTTAAGTATGTTCAGAACCATCTCAGCAGGGCCTGACAGTCACCTCCCTTCCACTATGTTTCCAGATCTCTGCAAGGAGATATTTGTGACCACTTAAAAGAAAAAATATTGGCTTCTCAAGATTCACAGAAAGCACCCCAGATATTAAAAAAATATACTTAGATGAGATTCTGCTACCCACAGGTTTCTAGTGGTGTTACACATGGTATCCTAGAGCCAGAAACTGTAAGGCCAAAATGTTAGGTCCACCAAAGCTGAAGAGATTCCAAAGCTTCTGTATCTCCGAAAGACCCCGAGATTGGGTTGGTCAGTGTAGGACAGGCAGGAATACAGTTTTCTCAGCAGAGAAAGAAAATCAAGAAAGAATCTCACCACGCCCCCCACAAATGAGGACATTTCCAAGGAATGGAGGAACTCTACACAGAATTATGTATACAGGAGCTGCTATTTACAGGCACCGTGGCACAAGAGAACTGACTTCCTCATGGCTGGTTTTCTGTTGGAGCAAGCCATGGCTTTCATGGAACCAGGGGGTTTAACCCTTCAATGCCTTGTTTACGTGACCAAGCACACTTGTGAGAACACATCACACTGGACAGCCCAGAAAACCTTCACAAGGCTCAAAGCCCAAGTTTACAATACTGTGTTTTCCCTACAGCAATGTGCTTTTGAAGGTTCCTCCCAAGCTGCTCCAAGAATACCATATTTCCCATTTCAATGCCAAACTGCTCATCTCTTGGCAAGCTATTTGAGTTTAATTTGGTAAATAAACAAAGAATTGGCCTCAGCCCTTTTTTTTAGTTCAAGCTGCATTTATTTGACACATCTGGTTAAACAGACTGTCTGGAAGCTAAAGTCACACTTTCTGCTTTATTCTCTCTCCAAGGGAACCCAAAGCCTGAATTGGTTGACTTTCTTTTAAAGTCTGTCTGAGCGCTCATCGTCTTTCATGCAGAGACCTCAGTTTTTTTATACTCAGTTGTATCATAGAACTACCAGATTCAAAAACATGTCTAAGTTAAACTTGAGAACTCTCTGTAAATTAACTTCAGAGTTGTAACAAATGGTGGAGATAACACAACCTGTCTTAAAGTACAATTCAAGGAAGTATCTGTATAAAAATACAACCCGCTGAGCATAAAAAAAAAAATTTACACTGGCACCCATTTAGGTTTTCCCTCCAACTGAGGTTTGAATTGGCCTCCAGCAGTGATTGTGCTTTTCTGTATAAATTTGGCACCAGATGCCAAATAGGTTTGCCATGACTGAGCTTGATAAACAGTGAGCTGTTCATCAGAGAGAGGCGTTTGAACAAGTGCTTGCAGCACTGGGCTCCTGCAGCCCAGTCAATCAGAACATCCTCTATTTGCCAGGGAATGCCACTTGCTATCCAAAATACATGTCCTGAGGAGGAAACGATGTGGGTGGAGTGACAGATGGATCTACAGAATTTAGTTGAGAAGGAATTCTTGTCTCTGCATAACTGCCACAGAAGGCAAAGCCCTGGTGGAAAGTGCTTGGATTTATTGCTCCAGACGAATTAGGCATGAGCCAGGAGAGAGGTCAGTACTCAACAACTGTCTCTTTTTGGTTTCTGTGGTTAAAACACCAACATATTGGGAGTGAAAGCCAAACATTTTTATTTGGAAGAGCTGACACATTGCCAAATATTTTGGTCAGAGCTGTGGTCACATATCTTTCTGCTGTTCCTCACCAGGGTTTTCCATTGGACTACAGCTCCCTTATCACAGAAGAGGAACATAATCTCTGGCACTACTGAAGGATGAGAATTTCAGGAAACTTATGAGGAGTTTGGGTCACAAAGAATGAGGAAATTAAGTGACCATATGTTATCCCAGGAATGATCTTAGTGTGTTTTTCAAATATCTTGAATCTTGGGCAAAAGGTTATCATTTCCAAAAAAATAGAGAAATCATTTTTTTGCTCCAAATTGGAATCTTCATTCCTGATCCCCTCCATGCTGTTTATGTAGTTGATTTGATGTCTGAAATACATGCTTTCCTCTCACCATCTACCTGTGAGGAGCTGGGACCTGTGGCCCCCAGTTCTACGGGTTTACATATCCAAAACAATGATCTGAATTAGGGAAACAAATTACTTGTTCTGAGGGTCTGGGAAGCTCCAGCACATCTCAGGGGGCCTGCTAAGAAAAAGGAAATTTCTGGGTAACCATTCAGAGTATCTGATCATACTCTGTCTCTCCCAAGCAGAGATGAGCCTCAGGGAAACTCCAATCTCTTGCCATGTCTCACTGAAGGATTTTCCATCCCAAAATTCTTTCCCAGAGAACCCAAAGAACAGAACAAAAGCAAAACAAACCCCTTGAGGTGGCTGGCTGCATCCTCATCCTCCTGGAAAAGCCTCGTCATGCCGCAGTTCTCCAGCGCCATCCTCTCCAGCAGCTTGTGGTCCACGTCATTGCCAATGCCGATGGTGAAGAGGCAGAATTTATCCCTGATGGCATCCTTGGTGTTGCTGAGGATTTTGGAGGACTGTGTCTCCCCCACAGTGGGCCTCCCATCCGTGAGGAAGATGATCAGGGACACGCTCCTGGCGTCAATGTCATTCTGAGCGATGTAATCGTTCAGCAGCTTTGCCCCGGTCTGCAGAGCCTCATTAATGTTAGTCCCTGGGAAGGTACCACAACGGTTAGAGATCATTTCTCCTTCTGAAAGTGGTGTGAATAATTTCCCTGAGGTCCCTTTAGTGAGGTGACAGCCTCTCTGGACATCAGGATGTCCCTTTTCTCCACATGAAGTTGCTCTAGCCCTTTAATTCAGTTCAGCTCTGTTACTCAGCACCAGTTTGGCACAGCTGTTTATGGTCTCATGAATTGAATTATCAATTTCAGTTTATCACGTGAAGCTGCTGTTGAATGTCTCAATGTACAACAATCAGCATAGTAATACTATAGTATTACATTATACATAGTCATACTATGTCTGGCTGGTACAAGCAGAAATTGTTAAACTTAATTATGGGACTCTCCCAGATGATATCTGAACCTAGAAAACATTCTGCTCATTTTTCTTTTGAAGGGCACAACACTTGGGAGTCAGGAAAAAAGCCTTCAAATGCGAAAACCAGTGGATGGGTTTGTTCTTCACACCCCAGGGGATACAAAGTTTAAAGGGAAGAGCTTGGTTAGCTGGGGAGTGTGTTTGCACAAAACAACTGGCTAGTGAAGAACACAACTGCCTGAAGTGGGGTGGGAGGGAGAAAACAAATGAGGGAACAGATGTACATTAGAATAGGCATGAAAAGGATGCAAGCCTACTGTGTGTTAAAAAAAAGGGAAAACAGGAAAATGAGTACAAGTATTCCCTTTCTCCATGTATTTCTAGTCAAAGCATAGAGAGATTGGCTGTGGGACCTTTGCAAAATCAGCACATTGGGGTTAAAAACAGCTCTTAGAAAACAAAGCAGGTGAACTGGGTTAAGAGCCATACACAGCTGTCTCAGGAAAGGGAGATCTAGGAAGGTTATCAACAGGATGTGATAGAAAGTCAGCCCATACAGCACAAACCTAGAAATTCAGTGTGCACAGCTCCAGTGACTGCAGCAAGACAAGGAGCAGGAAAGCAGCAAAGACTTCTGAAAAGTCCTCGAAATCCTGACTCTGTCTTCTGCAAAATGGTTCTCAACCAAAAAACCTGCACCCAAATGTCCTAACTCTCTCAATCTCCAGGCAGATCCAAAATTTCAGAAAGAACTTTTTCCCCAAAACCAGAAGAAAACCATGTCACGTAGCAGTGTGTAATTTTATACTCAGTTGTATCATAGAACTACCAAGCCCTGAAAACTGCCTTTTGCCACATGCTCAGGTATTTAGCAGCAGGATTTTTTCCCATTTCTTTGGTGTGTAAGTACAACACAGGGGTGTAACCACACCACATTCTTTGTGTGTGTTCATGTTCAATGGAAGGCACTCAAGGAATAGCACCTTTATAGGGAAAACACAGAGTTAACCAAAAGTACTGAAGTATCTGTGGTGGAGAATCACTGCGCCTTCCTGTTGAGCCACAGTCAATCATTTCTTTTTACTTCTGTTCTCTGACAGGGTCATGGGCAAACCCAGCTGGTTCCTGCACAGCTCTCTTGGCACTCCAGGAGTAAAAGGCTTTGTTTTCTGAGTTTAGTCCCACTGTTGGTAATTGTTTAACAGGGCAGGTCCATTAACCACTTCCTAAGCAATTCCTCTCACAACACAAAGAGCTCAGCCAACCATCCTGTTTGCTGTGTTTTTCCACCAGAGGGTTTCCTCTGCTAGGAGTGGTCACTGCTCAGGGGCAGCCATGGGAAGGCCCTCCCTGACCTTCAGCCAGCTGTGACCACCTCCACGGGGAAGGATTTGAATAGGTCATGTTGCAGCTCTCTGGCCACAGCTGCTGGAATATGTTTGATGACAAACCTCACTGTAGTTGGAGATTTTTTCATGCTGCTGTCCATAGCCTCACAGGAGGCCTGTGAATCAAATTAAAACTCATGCCTGCACTCTGCCACTGTTCTGGGGTTTTCTCTGCTCGCTTTCCTCCAGGCAACAAGGCACAAGCAAAAAGAGACAAGAAATTCTTAAACATCAGTTTGGCTGCTCCTTAGCAGAGACAAGAAGACAGTGCTGGGTAAGAAACTAACTCCTGCAGAAGACAGTCCCACATCCCACAGTGTGTGCTCCATCCATGGGGTTTCCAGCCCAGACAAAATCATGAGCCTGCTTTCATAGAGCCTTTCAGAAACTACACAATACTGGCACTGTGTGTCCTTTGCCAGGGCACGTTTTCATCTGTGTCCTCAAGAAACAACCTTGGAAACTTTCCCATTCTGAGGGTGTCACCAGATAAACAAGAGAATGGAACCAAATTGGGTTTAATAAGAATATAGAATCACAGACTAATTCTGGTTGGAAGGAACATTTAAAGGCCATCTTGTCCAAACCCCCTGCAATGGGCAGGGTGTGAGGAAACCTTCCCATCATGTATGTTAATGAAGAACACATAACCCTGACTGCAGGTGAAGGGATCCCCTTGTCCCATGACCTAAATCCCAATGTCTTTTTATTCTATATACTCCAGGACCACGTTTGTAGCCCTGGTCTGTGCTTGAGATGTTTTGGTTTTCTGGGATTCCTTTCCCAGGGAACTTTCTGTAAACAAGAGACATGTTTTTGGTAAATCTGGCAAATTTGTTTACAGTTTTTCCCTAGGAGAGACTTCTTCTTGATGTCCCTCTGATCTGACCAATGTGATTGAAGAGGTTTGTCTTTATTTCACCAATCAAATTGGTCTGTGTAGAATAGTATAAAAAGGGAGACACATCCCAAAAATAAAGGAGTCATTCTCAGCCTTCTGAAGCTGGAGTCTTTGTGTCGTGGTGTACAACAGCATCACACGTTTACCACTCTCTGTTCTGTTTTAGTTAGTTGGATAACATAATTAATCCCATCTGATCCTTGATCATACCTCCAGTAGGTGACATGTTATGGATGTACTTTTTGGCATCCCTGATGTTATTTGGGGTAACTGGCACCAGCCTGTCCTGCTGCCAGACCTTGATTCGGTTGGAAAAGCCAATGATATTGAAGTGGTCCTCAGGCCTTAGGTCCTGGAGAATTGTGAAGAGAGCTTCTTTGGTCTGGAAAGAGAAAAGAGAGCAGCAGACATAGCTGTCAGTGTTTCAGTGGGCAAGAATTTAGTTTTAAGATGTTTACTGGTCTTTTGGATATTTCTACACTGCCAGTTTGGCTGATGAAGAAAATTGGGATGTCCTTTTCTATCTCAAGACCTGATCTCTGTGTTGCCAGGGGCTGGGCAAATATGAGATGAAAACCAACTCTTGCCCAAAAGCTCTTGTGAGGCACATCCAGACCTATAAAAATCAGGCATCGCAATTAGGATAAAAGCTCCCAGTGACTGGGAGTACCATGTTCTGAATTAAGGGACACTGAATATTAATGACTAATAACAAACTCCTAGAGTTTGTCTAACACCCTCTAGACTGGCAGTAAGCTGCAAGTGGCATATATTTAAAATAGATCTTTTAACTTATAAGTTAAAAAACCTCTAAACATGTCAAAGAATGCACATTCTCTGTTCATAATTAGGATACTCTTTGCTACATATACACTCCAATGAATATTTTCAGCAATTAATAAATGTTTAGGTTAATAAATTCAATTAACTAGATATAAAAAGAAGTCCTGACTAGTCATTGCAGATTCTACCTGGCAGTCAGTTTTGTCCCAGGCATATTATTTTTCATCAATATGTCAATTGTTCATCATCCTATGTAAACACAGGCAACAGAGTGAGGAAAGCTGGTCACAAGAGGAGTTCTTAACCAAGGAGGTGAAGGATCCTGGGTTCTGGGAAAGTCAGACCACTGAGGAAAAGGCAAGAGGAAGATTGCAGAGGAGTCCAGCTCCCCTCAGTGAGACCAGCTTGGATTTAGCAGCCATGCAGCTGCATTCACATGGAGACAGACTTCAGCTGAGTAAGACTCTGAGAAGTCACCCAAAAGCAGCCTCTGTCCATGCAAACATACCCTATGCTTGGATGCAAAACCCATGAGGGGAATATGAGGCAATATCTAAGCAGAGAAATCAGCAGATTCTCAGCTCAGCCCTTTCTTGGCCACCATTAAGCCTCACAGATTCCAAGGAAAACTGTGCAGGAAATAATATGGTGGGCTCA
>JANPWX010000434.1:604737-632867 GCA_024734555.1 Trochalopteron elliotii
GAGGAGAGGAGAGGAGAGGAGAGGAGAGGAGAGCTCACACTGTCTAAATGATGTGCAAACATTCTGCTCAAGCCTACAAGGCTGGAGACAAGCCAGCTCCCAGCCACCACTCTGACCTTCCTTGTCACCTCCACACTGACACCTGGACATGTGACACAGCTGCTGCCTGTCTGGTTCTTGCTTGCTACATCACAACCAGGGTGATTTAGAGCTCTACCAGCCCCAGGAACAGCAGGAGTAGCAGAATCCCTCAGCTACACTCGAGTTTGGCTGTGATTTGTCACCCTTGTACCCAGCCCATGGAGTTAGCTCTGACAGACCTCATCTTGCTGTAACGCTGGTGGAGCAAAGCATGGGAAGACACACACTCTTATGGGAAAGCTCAGAGCCTTCAGCCTTTTTTTTTGGGCCAAAGATCTGCCTCAGAGACATCTGGGATGATGTCAGACCATCTGGGCACCTTTTAGGAGGAATCTGAGTCCTGGTGACATTTCTTCCACAGTCCCTTGTTTGTTTGGGGAGCAGGGTGAGGGTGAGGCCTGGCTACCCTGAGAGCTGTGCAGCTCACAGGGACACAATGTGTGGTTGTTAGGAGCTGTGGCACTGCCAGACATTGGCCCTGCTGGGCAGCAAGGGGAGAATTCAAACACCTCATTAAAATGCATATCCCAAGCCCACGTATTCACACTTTCCATTGCCTTAGGAGCACTTCTGAGTGTTTCATCCAGCCACCCTCACAACAGCTGGGCAGCAGGACTTCAGCAGCAGTGGCACAGCCTCCTCCAGCTCAGCCAGCACCAGGGAGCTGCTTGGGCTCAGGATCAGCCAGCCTAGAGAGCACTTCTAGCAGAGAGGAAAGCATTCCCAGCCACAGCCTTTGGAAAACAGGACACACTGACAGGAACATAAGAACAGCCTGCAGAGAGCAGACCCAGAGCCATCTGCATCCATGTGCTAAAAGACCCCAGAACTAGAATACAAAATTTTAGCACCCTTTGTCCTTGCAGATCCCTTGTGAGATACCGAATTTGACAAGAAAGGAGCTAAGGCATAAGATGTAAGCTCAGAGGGAATTAGGAAGCCATAGCTCTGTCCAGTAATACGTCTCTGAGAGTGCAACAGTGCAGGGAAGGGCTCAGAAATGAGACCTCCTACAGCAAAAAGGAGAAAAGTACAAGTGAATATATTGTTTGGCAAAAGATTGCAAGGAACTACAGGGAGAAAAACCAAAGGAGCTCCTTCCTCCTCTTCAATATCCCCTGTGCTTTGGTTCTTCTCTTTCCCTTTCCAAACATGCAGAGGCAGCTGATAAAAAGGTCCAGAGCTGGGTTTTTCAAACAGCAACAGCCAAAGCTCATCAATGTCCCCATGGTCTGTCAGAAGGATTAATTAGTACAGTGACTTAAGGAAAGGCTGGCATCAAAGTCACACCTGAAATGGTGCTGACATGGTCAGACAAGGTGCTGCCATAGATTTGGTTTGGGTCCAGAGCCAAGGGGAAGGCAGTGGGACACCACTGCCACATTACAGGGAGCAGCCAAGGCACAGAGAGAGCAAAGGTTTGGGCAGTGCTGTTCCTGCTGAGGTTTGAACCCACATCACATGAGTTTTCCTTTCCTCCATGTCCCAGTGGCCTTTCTGCCCACATAATGCTGGTCACATGTCACCTGCCAGCAACAGGAACTTCTGTACCAAAACCAGGGTTTAACCCAGAAGTGTATCTTTGGATTGTTTTACCTCCTGCATCCCACTCTCAGAGAGGACAATTGGCCCTTTCTGCCTCCACAGGGAATGTCCTGCAGTTGAGGAACTGCAACTGCCCCTCTCCCTGTCAATGTATCTTTGTCCTGGCAGACGAGAACGGCGTAACCAGGGAAAACTCCTTCGCAGTTCTGGACAAGAAGCATTTTGTTCAATGCTGACACAGGCCTGGGATGGGAGGGAGTTTGAATATAGACTTCTGGACAATAAAGGTCTGTCTCCAGTCCATGGTCCAGTCTCCCCCTCCTGAACATCCCAGATCCTTTGCTGGTCACTTGAACATTGCGGACTCCCTATATGGCCTTAAAAAAAGTTGCTTTGTGGTTTCCCAGACTGAAAAACAACCATCCTTTAGAACAAATGTTTGCTCCTATTGCCTTTTCTGAAAAAGATTTTCCACTTAACATTGAGTAAAACACTTAGCTCCACATCCATCCAGGACACTTGAGCACTGAATTTTTACTCATTGGATGATAAAACTGTCTTCAAGGATGTGATCACTTGGGGTAACTCACTTGCCTAGCACCCATCAGCATGGTGAGGATAAATATATGAAAAACACATCTGCTGATCAAAATTGATCTGATTTCTCAGGAACTGGAGTGCCATGGGTCTGGAGGGGAGAGTAGATGCTCAGTTTTTGCAATCCCACTGCAGCACTGAGGATGTGAATAAATGCCAGTGCAAAGATTTAAGGAAGTGAGTTCTGGTCAGCACCAAGCATTGTTACTTGAAGCCCTTATCCCAGTGCAGAATGGACTGCAGTTGGAGTAGTAAACAATTCCCTACAGTAAATAAGGCAAAGGGAAAAGCTTAAGGGCTGCCCCACAGTGCTACACTGAAATAACCTCACTGGAAATAGCAGAGCTGTGTGGGCACACAGCCAGACTGACACAGCAGTGACTGAAGGCCACATTCTTCTCTTATGCTTAGCTCATTTTAAGTGGAATCAGATCCCATAATGTGCCCATCAGACAGTCAAACCTCACCCTGTCAGCATGACAAAAAATTTCCATGGAAATAGCAGCAGAAAGGTCAGCACCAAGGGAAAAATGCCCCATGCCCTCAATGCAGAGCTTGACATCTCTCCTTCTGCCCATCCCCAGAAGATGGAGTTCATCCCAGGGCACAAAAACTGTTCCAATAATTGGGTACTGTAATTTTCTGTCACACAGATCAGCCCAAACTCAGTGCTGGGAAGAGCTGACATGCCCAAAAGCTGGCCATAACACATCTCCTCAATTTCAGCAATCACCAACTGCTGTGTTACAGAGCAGGAATTGAGATGAGACACAGCTCATCATGCTCTTCATACTGATTATTCCCATCCTTCATCATGTAGCCACCCTCACAGAGTGGATGTCTCAGACAGAGACAGAGCCAGAAACCTGCCAGGTTTGAAGCTTTCCAGCCCCTACTCAGAACATCCCATCCATGGGTGTAACCTGCTAGGAGACATGTGCTGCTCCTCCCTTGTGACTTCCCCATTTTGCTTTCTTTTTACAGGACATGTGGTAGGGATTTTACAAGAGGATCCTGATGATAGGACAAGAGGGAGTGGCTTTAAACTAAAAGAGGAGAGATTTAGATTGGATATTGGGAAGAAATTCTTGTCTGTGGGGGTGGTGAGGCCCTGGCACAGGGTGCCCAGAGAAGCTGTGGCTGCCCCTGGATCCCTGAAGTGTCCAGGGCCAGGTTGGACAGGACTTGAAGCAACCTGTGATAGTGGAAGGTGTCCCTGCCCATGGCAGGGGGTTGGAACTGGAGGATCTTCAAGGTCCTTTCCAACCCACACCATTCTAGGATTCTCTGCTCTCCAGTGAGTGAGGGATGGTGACAATGGTTTGTTGGTTGAAGCAAAGACCCAGAAGTTTCCCTCAGGGTTAGCATTAAGCAATGCAAGAGCACTAAAAAGTTCCTTAAAAAAGCAAACTTGCCAGTTTTCCCACCTAAGAGTCTGCCACAGGGCCCTCACAGTCCTCCAACCCCTGTCCCCATTCAATTTTCACCATTTCCAAACACCATCAGCATCTCCAGCTCCAGGATCCCTATTCCCTCCTGCATATCTCTGCCTCCAGCCCTTCCTCTGCCCATTTCCATACTAAACTGTGCTTCAGGCATGAGAAGCAGCCAATTCTTCACCCAAAACTCTGCAGAGAAGAGAGCAGATGTTTTGGAGAAGATTATGTTACTGCATCAGGGGTAACTATCCAAGCAAAAGCCCTCATGACACAGCATCATATCCCTCACTCCTAAGGGACCTCAAATTACATCATGTGGACCTCAGAGCTACTTGTGAACACTGTTTGATGACAGTAATACAACACAGAAGACCTCACTCCAGCAGGAATCCACGGGAGGTGCCACAAGCACTTCTGAGCTTCAGCTGCTCTCCACAGCCAGAAACAAATGGTCCCAGTTGAGCAACGTGTGGGACACACCCTGATTTAGGGTGAAGGGGCATTTGATTGGCAATAGCAGTGTTGCTGCAAACAGTGCTAACCTAATAACTTCAGTCTTGACAAAGATCTGGTGTCTTTTAGGCTTGGGGGATCTTTGTACAGCCCTAAGTCCAGACAAGGGTTTGCCAGCTAAAGAGGCAAGACTCTGCAAAGAGACAAGCACAGGCAAAGAAAATCACCTACCTAAATTCACAGAACAGATCCATAATGAAAACACACACAGAAGCCAGGTCTGGCTTCCAGGTGTTGCTCCAGCAGCTGGAAAAAACCCTTAATTCCAGCTTGGAAAGGACTACTAAAGAAACATCTTTCACTTCACTGACTTTTATGCATTTGCCAGAGCCTTGAGGATACTGAGAGGCTTTAATGGCTCTGCCCAGCCCCAGCTGGGGCCTCCACCCACTCTCCTGCCCTTTTAAGCACCAACCTGGGCCCTCATCCCAGTCTCAGACCAAGAGCTGTGTTGTCTGTGGCTCTGGTACATAAACCTCAATGACCCCAGTCCATGGATTTTCTCCCCTAGCTTCATCTAACCACTTACATTTCACTACAGCTTTGTCTGGTGGTCACTGGGCTGTGTCTGGCACATCAGCAGCACTTGTTTCCAGTTCATCCTTTGATGAACTCAGTGATGGTCCAATTGAAATGTTTGGGACAGCTCTCAGTGTCTTCATGAGTTTTCAGTTCAAGCCTCAGCAGCATTTCCATGCAAACTCTACTCTCACCTTTGCCTCCTATTTACTCCAAACTCAATTAAAGGATTTGCACTTTATAGGTGGTCTGGGATCTTCCTGGGAAATTTTGTCTCTGCTTCTACTGCCTCAGCATGAAGCAAAATTGGCTGTTAGTCCTAAGACCAGAAGCAGATGCTCTCTTCCTGAATACCTGAGGGCACCTTTCTCTGAAGGTTGCTTGTTTCTCTGCATGACCCTATCATTATTTGAAAGTTTTAGGGTGAGGCAGATTATTTTTCTGCATGACAAGTACTTGCATTTCTCTTGGAAGAGAATTTTTATTTTTATTTTCTTGGAGCAAATAAGGTCTACATGCATCTGATGTCTTATTTACTGTGGTATTTCTTACATCCCATATTCACACCTCCAGAGAGGACTGAGATAACACTGCTGTGGAGTATTCCTGAGCAGGAGGCAGCTGCATGGGGTTGTTGGTGCTGCAGGCAGCTCTTGGGTTGTCTCTTTCCAACAGAAATGGAAAACTTGACAAAACTTTCCTCGTCACAGTAGCTTTGAACGCTCTGAGGGCTGTAATTAGAATTAGCATTTTTTCCAAAGTTCCCTGGTGATTTAAGGTTGTTCTCCTGGGCAGCAGCTGTTATTTGGACCAACAGTCAACAGGCTCACAGCCAGTTCTGCAGCAACCAGCAGAAGTCAGAGGAGTTTGGAAGGAGAGCATTGAGTGCTCAGGTGCTTGTCTGCCCCTTCACCACCCTGGAACTCCTGGGGGTGTCTGTGCTGAGGCACAGAGGTTGAGGGGTTGGGCACACAGAGCCTTCAGACAGGTTCCAGCAGTGTGGGTGACTCAAGGGTACCAACTGTGTCCCTTGGACAGGCACAGGCAAATGAGCTGAGGCCCTTGCAAATCCCCAGCAGATCCCAGTTTCAGCTGGGTTCCTCCTAGAGCAATTAACCTCAGAGAAAATTGCAGTCTGGCACACCACCATTGACACGTTGCCAGGCTTGCAGTAAAGCCAACTGCTTAACTGAGTGTGTGGCATTTATTGCCTGTGGGAAAGGTAAGGTGAAACAAATCTGTGGTTGAAACAACTCTCTTACACCATGCATCTTCAAAATACCTGCAAATTCATCCTCTTGTGGACATATTCACAGCTTAGAACGTTCTTGTTCTGTAACAAGGGTCCTTCCTCACCATGTTCAGTGAAGCTGGGTGCAGTGATGGTTATCACAAGGTGGTGAACTTATAAATGGTCCCTTTTTCTCCTGGTTATACCCATGTAAAACTCCTATATCCCCTCCTACCTAGCCAAAGGTACCATAAAATCAGCAGGGTAGACTGCTCAAAGGGCAAATCATTTTGCTTCCCAGTAAACCCTGCAGACATAACCTCTTCCCCAGGCTCTCCTGGCTGTTGAAAGCAAATATTCCACACAGAATTTGCTGTCTCTTTGCAAACGAAGCAACAAAGTTCATGGGGATTTTCCTTGCCAGTGGGACAGCAGTAATGATGTGCAAAGCCTTGAACACATGAAGACTTTTTTCTCATCATGCTCAAGAATTTTCTATTCCTGAACTTTATCTCTCTGCCAGTACTAATAAAAAGGAGACTGTAGCAAAGGCTCAGGTTCTCAGAGGAGTTTGACTCTGCAACACATCTGAGTCTGCTGGACATCACCAAAGCTCAGAGGCTGTGAAAACTGAGGAGAAATATCTTCCCCTCAAGGCTAATACATCTCTTAGTGCTGTGAGGGGAATGTTTTAAGGGCCTTAATCACAGAACCAAGAAGTTTTAAAGCTGGAAAAGACCTCTAAGATCATCAAATCCAGTTATTAGCACAGCACTACTGTGTTCACCAGTAAACCATGTCTCCAAGTGCCACATCCACACCTTTTTAGAACACCTCCAATGATTTGATTCAAGCTGATCAACCAGTCTCACTCTATGTGTTTGCAACTGGACATTTGTTGCTTCAAAGACTGAGATATCTTAGGAAAAAAGGGATGGCACAAACAGATGAAAAATTCGTATTGGAAAACGAAAACCTTGGGAGAGGAAAAGATAAATGACTCACAGTTGTGTTGTGGGAACTGTAGGATGCATGAAATCCTGACCCCACTTGAGTCACTTTGTCATTTACTTTGTGAAGGCAGGTGACTGAAGGGTACAAAATCTCCTCCAGTTGCTACAGAAAAAGGTGCACAGCTGATGTTTCCCATCCTTGCTTATACAATCCTACAAACTGCCCTTTGCCACAGTCACTGCAGCTGACCCACAGGAGCACTCTTTACAATTGCTGACTGTATTTTTAGCTGACCTTGCATGTGACTCAGTAGAGAGAAATGTGGAAAGATAGTCCCATGGGATTTCCCAGCTCTCTACACACCACCACAGATCACCACAGATGTGAGAGCCCAAGAGAAAAGACAAAAAGGAGATATTTCCTCTGCTCAGATGTACCCTGCCACCAGGGAATCTGTTTGTAATTTAATAAACATCTTAATGACATCAAGAACTGGGTAAGAAGGGCACTGAGCAGACTGGCTGTAACTTATCACACTTTCCTAGAGAACCAAGAGAGGTTTATTTTTCAGCCAGTCCTAGATTTTGGTCTTTTCTTGATTAATCTATGTGGGGGTTTTATGTTTTTGATCTTAAATCCATAAAGTTCTATTTTTTGGAGCAGCTGGAATCAAAGGAAGACAAGTGCTTCCATCCAATAGCACTCCTCCACAATGTACCAGTGGTTCTCCATAAACAGAATGCACTGAAATAAAAGACAAAAAGTTGGGTGCAGCCTCAGCAAAGGTTCTGGGCAGACACTTCTCTCACTTCAGACTCAAGAGGAACCTCTCTGTAGCTAATTTGCCTCAGATCCAGGTTTAGCAGCACCAACTGCCTAGGCTATGAAGTAAACCTTTAGGGGTTAATGGCTGTGTTGTTTTTAGTAGGTGTAATGAAAAGAAACTCTGATACTTAGGAGGAGAATAAAAGCTTTCATAGTGCAAGGTTAATCTGCTGACTACTCATGCAGCTCACAAAAGCACCAAAGCCCTTTGGAGTTTTAATCTCCCTGGTTCAGCACTTGGTCACTGGCTGTCTGCTTCCAGCCTGCAGGACTGGGGGCATTTGTGCTAGAACTGTTCATTCTGAGAGGCAGAGTGGTCATTTTTCAGCAGGAAGATAACAGAAAGACAAGAGCCAGGCTCTGTCCACAGGACTTTTTACAGATTCAAAGGCATCTTGATCTGAGACCTCATTCAGCACAGGACTAAGGTTGCTCGCTAACAACTCTCTTGATGAGTTATCTTCTTCCCCAGTCACTGGGGAAGATAATGTGGATCCATAGAATCCATATGTCTATTTACATTTGATGTGCCCTTCAGCTTGGTGTGGTGGCTCACATTAAGGTCTGTGCCCTGGAAAAACATCTGAGATTTGTTCTGAAAGACTCAGATTCTCAAAAAGGACAAAATGACTTTTCTTTCAGGACAACCTCATGAGTTATACTTCAGTCAGTGTTTAGCCAAGGTAATTTAAAGGCAGAAGTGTCTTCTCTGTGCTGTTAGACTGGACACAAGAGTCTGCTGAATGCACTTTGCTGGGAATTCTGCCTGATCTGCCTCTCTTCAAACCGCTCAGAACAGAACCGCCCCAGACAATCCTATGCTCAATTTTGGCAGCACTGACTTTTACACAGCGATGAATCCTTCTACATTCCTTGTTCCCATCCCATTCCCACTAACATGACCATTCCTCATTGCAGGTAAATCATCTCACCCTGAGGTGTCTTCAGAGCCACCTCCCACCTCAGACACAGCAAACATTTTGCAGAAGAATCACAGAATCACAAGGTTGGAAGAGACCTTCAAGATCATTGAGTCCAACCCAGCCCTAACACCTCAACTAAACCATGGCACTGGGTGCCACATCCAGTCTTTCTTTAAACACATCCAGGGATGGTGACTTGTCCTGGGTTGCAGTATAAGATATGCACAAAGTATTCTATCACCATCTTCATGAACTGTTGAAACCAATTGCTGAAGCAGCGTTCTTCCGGATTTCCCCCTCCCTCTTCTGTTAAGGTGTCTTTTGTTAAGGTGTCTTCTGTTAATGGGTCTTTTGTTAATAGGTCTTCTGTTAATGGCCTGCTGCATGACTCATAGGTAACTCCCTCTGGGAGTTCTCTCTCTTTAATGGGCCATCAAGGACCCCCTGTATGACTCATCATCCCATTGTGAGATGCTCTGCCCAGGGGGAGGAGCCAAGCATTCTCACCTGGATATAACCTGGGATTTGGGACAATACGGGGGACCTTATCCACTGGATTCCCAGAGGATCAGAGCTACCAGACCTTTCTACGGGATCACTGCTTCTGTCATCCCACTCAGGTTGTATTCTGACTCTGTCAGTGGTCTTTTGTATTATTGCATCTATTTTATTTTATTTTATTTTATTCTTTTTTTCTCTTCTTCCTATTAAATTGCATTTCTGACTTGAAGCCTCTCACTCGTTTTGCTTTCAAACACTACATGACTCCACCACCTCCCAGGGCAGACAATCCCAGTACTTTATCACTCTTTCAATAAAAAACTTTTTTCTAGCATCAAACCTATATTTCCCTTGGCACAACTTAAGACTGTGTCCTCTCACTCTCAGTTGCTGCCTGGAGAAAGAGACCAACCCCCACCAGACCACAGCCACCTTTCAGGGAGTTGTAAAGTGATAAGGTCACCTCTGAGTCTCCTTTTCTCCAGGATAAACAACCCCAGCTCCCTCAGTGGTTCCTCACAGGGTTTGTGTTCCAAGCCCCTCACCAGCCTCGTTGCCTTCTCTGGACACATTCAAGCATCTCATTGTCCTTCCTAAACTGAGGGGCCAGAACTGGACACAGTGAGACAAAGTCTGAACCAGGCTTTGCCATCTCAGAGCTGAGCAGTCCAGAACAGACACAAGGAGCTCACCTGCTTCAGCTTTGTCCCCACCATGGAAGCGCTGCTGTCCAGCACGAACACCACGTTCTTGGGCAAGGGAGGGAGATCTGTGGGGGCAAAGTAGTGCACGAAATATCCATTGAGGATCTGTGGAAGAGCGAGGGAGTCACAGGTGAGGTCATGGTGCAATGTTCTACACACATCATTATGGGATATTTGAGTGCTTTTAGTGACTCTGTCTACACTGGAGGGTACGAATGCTCCTTGGTATTGATGCCTTGAGAAGGCTGACCTGGGACAGAGGCTGGACAGAGCTAGAGAATAAATTAGATATTTATTAAAAGGCCTTTAAGGGTACACCTTGGGCAGTACAAGAGCCTGGCCAGGGCTACACTCAAGGTGGACCCAAAATGGTCACAAAATGGATGACTGGTCACAAGGTCTCACACTTTTTTATAAGTTTTGGTCCATTTGCATATTGGGGTTTAATTGTCCAATTACATCTTCAGGTTATGAAGTCCCATCCTTCTTGTTTTCTCTCTTCAGCCCACCATTGTTTATACTTTTGGTCCTGAAAACTTGTAACCATTGTCTTTGGTCTTCAGCAGGAAAGGATTTGTTTTGTCTACCTACTCTGTGAAGAGAGCTGACTGACACTGAATATGAGGCTCAGAACTGCACCCCTGGGCAGCACAGAATCTGAAAAATATGAAAGCTCAAACTTAAGGCATCAGTATCCTTCTTCATTCTGGTCCCCTGTTTATCCAGACTGGATAAGCCAACTGGAGCTCTCCACATCTCCTTCCATGGCTGACACTGGGGTTTCCTCCCAAGTGCAGCAAGGATATAACATGTGTGCCCACAGATCAGAACCACAACACGCACTTGAGGAACTGGCCTTGTATCCAGATATGTACAGCCAGTATATTGAGCAACTGAGAAGCAGACACAAAAAAGAAGCTCAATGAAATCAGGGTTTAAGTCCTTCTTGTGGCTGCTAATTGCTAATTGACTAATTGGTTTTATTTTGGATAGTTCTTACTATGGAGGAGTAAGATGGAGGAGTAGCCTTCACTCAGTAAGCATTTTCTAGGAATTTGGAGAAGGTAAAACAATTGAAGCATCTCAGGTACAGCTGACAAAACAGAAAAGATGAATCATGTGTACAGTACCTGAACATCCCCAACACTCAGCTCCCTGTTGACATCGTATCTAATTATGAAGTCTCCCAAAATTCCATTTCGGGCGATCCTGGTTTGCTCAACAACACTGGGATTGAATGTAACCTTAGCTAAGGTTTTGGTGTGCCCAATGACAGTAGAGGGAGGAGGAGACACATCACCTGTTGAGACAAAACCACAATATTACAGGTTTTTCCCATTGCCTTAAGGTGTCAAAGCACAGCACAGTGGTATTGCCATGGAGCCAAGTCAGCCAGAGTGACTTACTGGGATTGAAGAGTCAGCTCTCCAGTGACTGAAAAAGAGAGATTTAAAAAAAAAAATCAACACTTCTCCTCTAACTTTAAACTGCAACCCATCTTGCAATGCTCTCAGGGATATAAATGTTTGTAGAAAATTCCTGTATTCAGCTCTGTTTGGCCAAACACACAACCTCAGACGTGCACATGAGGTTCATTCCAGCCAGCTCTAGACATCCAGGACACAGATCCTACACCTGAGATCCTGACAGTCGATGCAGGTATGATTCATTTGACCTGTTTAAACATTTCTTCCAGGATTAGATGAATCACACTGTAGATTTTTCCTTATTGATTATAAAGAATTCTTGAGGTGGCATGTTCAGACATATCACAGGCATGTGAGGTGGGATTGATGTGAGTGACTGAACCCTTGATCTGAAAAATGTCTTATGCATAATGTCTACATTTTAAGAAGTCACCTTAGCTGCCTTTATGTTCAGCAAAAGTTTCTCATTACAGTCACTGCAATTTCAGCCTGACTAATTCAGACAAAATCCAACACTGCCAGTGCAGCCACACAAATTGCATCCCTAAGATGGAACTCATCCTAAGCTCTGAAAATCCATAAAGAGGGACGTGCCTGGCAGAGGGCACCTCAGATAAAGACAGATATTTAGGTCTGAGTCACCCTGCAGGAAACTCTCCTTGTATTGTTATCTGTGCTCATTCTCTAAAAGCTGAGGGATGTGGAAGTTCCCTGTTGCCTCTCGATGTAAACAAAATCCCACCTTACCCTCTTTTGGTTTGCCAGCTGTTCTTTCCCTCTGAACTCCATTGGGACCCTTACATGAGACTGATGTGGCCCCTGAATTTCTCCAGATTTTGAGGGCTTTCCCCCTTTTCCTAACTGGCTTTTGAAAACACAAAAATAGATTGTCAGCTGAAGTTGTTCTTGGGTGCTTTAGCTCTCACAGTGATTATTCCAAGACTCCCCTGAAGACAGAAGTTCTTTTAGGTCTGCTCCTGGGCTGGTTAGAATTGGTAGGAATCAGCTGCTTAATTATACTATCAGGTGAAATCTCAAATCTTTGCCAAAAATGCCCAAAAACTCTGTGGTATGACAGGGAAATTAGGGATGGGAGAGGTTCAGTTCCAGTTCAGGTGCACACAATGCAAACACCTACATCTAAGCTTATTTTCTAGGCTCCACTATTCAAGTGGAGATCAGGGCAAGAGTGCTAGAGATTAGGGTATGATACCTCTGGCCAGACAGACATCTGCTTTAGGACAATTTTAATTAGCAATAAATTAACAGTACTGATCCAAATGACAAGGTGCAGGCAGTCTGGAAAAGCTCCATTCCAGGGGATCCAATACTTCTGTTTATGCAATGAGCAGGGGCACTTCACCTTTCTAAAGGGCTTTGAGCAGCATTAGGGAAAGGCAGTGTGACATCTGTGAGCAACAATGAACACAGCCTCACATCCAGACCTCACAGTGATTTAAAAAACCAGAAATATGTGATTATGTCTTGTTAACAAGAAGGAAAATGGAGGCATGGGGTGGTTACCTAACTTACGTCATTTCCCACAGGCCAAAGTCCATAGAAATGCCAGGACTAGGGTCCTTGTGGGTTTATGAAATGATTAGCCAAATCTGTAACTTTTAGTCTGAAGTGCCATGTACAATCTAGGTTCCTCCAGGAAAAGGAATGAGAGTGAGATTCACAAATCAATAGCACTCTAGGATGTTTCTTCCAGGATGATTTTGCTTTACTTTTACAGCTGTCCTGTGAGTGCACTTGAAAAGATGAAGCACAAGGCTGTCCTACTGAGATAGGGAAGGGTTTTATCATAGGCCAAATTTTACACAAGCAAATTATAGTTAGAGCACCTGGATTGTGAAACAAACTCCTCAGCAAAAGCCTTGTCCAAGAATGACAGATATCACTTAATTTCACTAAAATAAAGAACTGACTCTGCATCACAGCTTCTCATGCCGTGAGAGCTCCAACCCATTCATTCTGATGGAAACAGAGAGGGAGGTCCCAGCTGATACACCGAAATCACATAAGGACCTTAGTTTTGTATCTTAGAGGGGGCTTATAAAATGATTACCCAGAGCATTGACATTTTTTCTAAAATCCATGTACAGTTCAGATTTCTCCTGGCAAAGAAAAGTTATAAACCAACATCACTACAAAATTTTACCTCAGTCTTGATCTGTTTTTATTTTTATAGCTGCCCTTTGATCTGATGAATCAACAGATACGATATGTTTTTAATAAATGATGCATCAGATTTGCTTGTATCTGCCTTCTTGAATTTTCCATCTCTATTCTACTGCTTCCAGAAATCCCATTTAGCTTCAAGTATGTGGGAAAAGCCTAGAATACATAGAAATGGCTTAAAAATTAATTTAGAATTTCTGATCTGGGGGTTTCACATTACTTGTCCTCAACGGAAAGGAAAGCCTGCAGTGGGTTAGGCTGCCTGGTCATATCACACCAGGGTCAGTGAGAATCAGTCAGAAGCTCCCTCCTTATTCCTCCTGCATGTCTGTGGCCTTTGGGCAGCACTTCCATGTTTCTCTGCCATAAATACAGTGATGGGTGGGGGCAAGATGCTGAGCCACAACAGCACGAGCTCCAGTCTTAATATTTCTGTGGACCATTGGAAATCAGCTTAATTAGGTAGCAACTCCATGCCTCAGCTTCCCCACCTGTCAAATGAGCATAATCATGTGTAATCCGTTTTTTTAAACAATGTGGAATCTAGGTGGAGCATGTGGATCACACTGCCTCCCTCTATTGCCCCTCAAAACACTCTCTGGAGGTGATAAATGTCATCTTTTCTGACACAGACAGTGCTTTAGGGACCTCTGGAGAGGAATTTTCCAAGGCTGTCTCACAAGGCCATTTTAAGTGACAAGAATTGCTGAGGAATCTCTCCCATCCTCTTCACAGCCACTCATCTCCATCCCTGGGACAGAAGTTAAAAACCAAAAAATGGTCTGATAGGAAAGGTCCAAAAAACCTTTTTTTTCCTGGAATAACAAATATCAGGTCTGGAAGGTAACTTATCAAATTCATCCCATGTTTCCAGGCAGAATACCTTCCTACTTAGTTTTTTGATACAATCAGGAAACACTCCAGACCTCCAGTAATGGAAACTCAGTGCCTGCAATTGCCAGTCCTTTCCAGAGGTTCACTTTTTTCACTGTTAGACGTTTTCAATGTCTAATTTACATTTTTTCTTGTGGATTGTAAACCCATGACATCTTGTTTTTTCAGTATCCTTTTCCTCCTTGCAGCAGTATTTTATATTCCTGAACACAGTTCCTATATCTTCCCCCAGGTTTCTTTTTTAGGCAGCACTTGATATCTGGATCACAATTACTCTTCTCTGTTTATTGGCCTTGTTCTTTTTAAACAAATGACAGAGAGAGAAAAGTCTATGAGATATTTCAGAGTCCAGAGCATGGATGAGCTCCAAATGCTTGGGCTGTTTTGTGCTCACACTGAGGGAGTTAGTAGAGCCTTCAGACAAACTTTCCACTAAATTCAGCTGAAGAAGTAAACAGAGCAGGAAAAAGCATTTTCCAGATGAAACTGTCGTCCTTACAAGTGGAACAGTTAAACCTAAATTATTTTGGAGTCTGGCAGATTCTGGATTAGAGCTCAAATGCAAAGTTCATCCCCTGCTAACATGTGGAAACTTCCAGACAGCTGTTATAAGGAATTAAAAGCTTTCTGAGACCTTTGACTTCAGAAATAAACAACCCTCCTTGAGCAGCCTAGTGTCTCCTGGCCAAGCCCATGGCTAGTTCTCACACAGCTACACTGGAGGAACAAGATGAGGACAGCATCCAGGACATCATTCAGAAAGTGGCTCCATTCTAACATCACCACAGAAGGTCAGGATCTTTGACCTCAATGCCTCCTGTTTTGGGGGTTGCATGTGAGAGAAGACAACACCTGCACATGCCAAAAGACCGTTTCCCAAAACTCACATGCCTAATGCCTTCCTTTGGGAAAAATACAACTCCCAGATGGAGCCATGTGCACAGGAGTTACTGTACAAGGAAATATCTTAGAAAGACCTTGTCATCACATTGTCTCTGCTCCCCATTCAGACAGGATGGATGCAGGACTTTCTAAGAGACAAGAAAAGGACATATCCACAAGTGAGACTGGAAGAGACACTGGGGTGCTGGTGGATGAAACACTCAGGAGAAGCTGCTGATGGGCAAAGCACCCACCCAGGGGCCAGGGGCCAGCACAGCCCAGCTCAGGCTGCAGCTGGTGTTGGACCAGAGAAGCAAAGAGCCCTGGGAGGTGGGAACTTTGTGCTTATCCAGGGAATTCAGCTGTGATAACTCCCCCGCCCAAGGGACATTCACATGGAGCCTGAAGGTGCTCACACTGCTGATGGGACATAATTGACAACAGAGCTAGTTTAATAGGCAGCTGTATCTTCTGCTATGGTGGTGTCAAAGACTCCTGAAGTGTCCCATGATCCACAACATTCCATCATTCAGGTGTCCTTGATCCACAACATTCCAACAATTATTACCAGTTCCCCACCCCTGGGCATTCCCACCTGAACCTGAGTGAATATAAACCCAATAGATTGTGCATTCTGTGGGTTTTCCTAGGATTTCCCTCACCACATGATGGATCTAGCTTATGATCACCACTTTGACCAATAGATACTGAAATTACAACAACCAAGTCTCATCAGAAATCTTTCAGGTGGAGATATCTTTCTACTCTTATATATTTTCTTAAATGATATTTTTATGGTCTTGTCATACTAGATAGATAATATAGATATTATTATTCTTATATGTCACCCTGAATTTTCCTGCTTTCCAGTATTTGCAGCTTGCAGTGCAGATTCTCACACAGCTTCAAGAAAACAATGTATATTTTTAGAATTTATCTATTGTGTTTACATATTTCTCCTCTGGGAGGAGAAATATGATTGATGGTGATGTTCACCATCCAGGTCGAAGAGGTGGCGATCTGTGTAGGCAATCTCTTGCCTGTTGTACAAATGTATATAAGAATGGAATCTGATAATTAAAACAGATGAGCTTTCCCTTGACCTGCTGTGCCTGCCTCGTTCTTTGTGTGCCTGAAACTGGGACACTTATATATAATAAGAACCAAAACATATCTGTTTTCCTGTGCAACAGGTTGTTCTAAAATAAACCCTACATGTGTGTATTTACAGACACTGATGAACCACTGTTTCAAGAACTTGGGTTACCCTCACCTTTTGGGGTGGGTTGTAACAGCCTGATGGCACAACATATTTTTCATCCACTACTCTCAAGGTAATTTATTAATACTTATCAAAATCTCATCTTTTATCACTAACTCTGAGATAGTTTAGACATAGGAAATAGACGAAGAGAGCTTTCATGACATATTCAACCTCAAACCAGTCAGGCAGTGCCATTTTCCAATGTTCCAATGTCCAGCCAAGTGGTACTGAAGAGTTTTAAGCCATGGGGAATCCAAGAGAGAGCACATTTTCCTGGTTTACTCCTAGTATATAGTCTGTGTGACAAGCAGCCCCTCTTTAAATGTGAGACTCACAATTCACCTGTCTTTCACTTAAAACTCACAGCCTTCCTTGGACGTGCAGATCCCACACTTTTTGGGTGCCATATGAACAAGAAGGCTTCACAGGGAGCAACTAATGGCTCTGATGGTTTGTTTTTGGATCCACCTTGAAAAATGACAGTCAGCAGGAATATAGTGGACAACCACATGATTACAGACAGAAAGGGTCTGTAATGGAATTCTGAACACAGATAAAGCACAGGGAATCTGAGCTTCAGTTGCATTACTCGTCCTGCAATGGAACACCTATTTTATATACATTTTACTGGCTAAGGAGGATTATAGAATCCAACAGCTCAGGCCCATTTTTATATGAGCTCTTTGAAATCTGAAGCATGATGCCAAGAATGTCAGTGCTCCCAGATTGCCATTTGGATAGTGAGTTACATGAGTTTTTCCTGTATGTCATTTACATGTAGGAATTACCATACTGTGCTGGACCAACAGAGTGTCTGCTCTGCTTAGCCTGTCTCTACCCTTGATCAATGCCAGATGTCTTGCAGGAAACCAGTGCCAACAATGCACTGTGATATTCCCTGATAGGTGAAAAAGGCTTCCTCCCTCTCCTGATGAGGAGCAGAGCACATTTATCACTTGGCACGTGGATGTACGACACAGAGACTAATGAGGTTTGACCTGAAGATAGTCCAAGTCACTGAGAGCCTTGATTTCATGTGAAATCAGTTTAACTGATGAGCAGTGTTTAACTCCAGTTCACATGCATTAAGATCTTTCTGTGGCAGGTATGAATGGCTCCACTGATTTTCCTGAAATTTCAGCTGAAATTTTCTCACCAAACAAATAATTTTATGATTGTTTACATGATTTTGCTGGCACTGTGTCCCTTGGAGTGACTGAGGGTCAAGTCCTAAAAGACTCTGCATCCTCCTTCCATCCTTCCTTTTTTGCGTTTTTTGACAACATGTAGCAATCACAGTATCCTGAGCTGTTGATTTATGCCAGAAAAAATTACATTTACAGTGTGAACAGTGAGCAAGGATGGTTAAGGGTAAGAGCAGATGCTCTGATAGGGCTTAGTGCTTTGGCAAAGTATGGATTTTCCTCTTGGAATTTCCCATGTTCTGAAGTGCAGGATTTCCTATCTTCCTTGGCATGGATGGATGGAAAAAGCAATTCACTTGAGTGAATAAAATAAACAGTTCCCAGGAGATGTGGAGGCCAGGGAAGAGCCTGCTCCAGTGCTGAGCACAAGGCCTGAAGGCCCAGTTCAAAGCTCTTAAAAACAATAGCAAAAAAAACCCAACCCTACTGAGATGAATGGGATCACCCCTTTATTCATTAAGCTTCAAAGCCCTCACAGTCTTAGGCACAGATACCACACAGACAGAGAAAACAGATCCAACTCTGCCAGGCCACTTGAGAAGCGATCAAGGCCCCACAAATAACAGAGCCGTGGGTCAGAAAATCTCCCCTTACCTTCAGCTTTCCCGTTGCCTTTCTGCTTGCTGTTTCGGAGGGGAGGCACCTCCAGGTTGACTATCCCTGAGTTCTCCAGGATGTTCACCTCCACTCGCAGCCTCCCCACCAGCTGCTGGGGCCGGACGCTGACGGTGTATTCGTACTTCCCCAGCCGCCTCTGCAGGAGCTCCTCGTAGTGCAGGATGAACCGGGCCTGCATCTTGCGAGGAACGAAGACAGAGGCCTTGAAGGTCTCATAGCCATTCTCCCTGCAAGGAAAATCCAAAGACGCCTTCACAATCCCATACACATCACACATTACCTCCTTCTTCTCCCCACCAGCATGTTGCCCTTGCAGTTTTCTTGCTTGCAAGTGTTTGAGCTCAAGCAGTGCTGTTCTCACGCAGCTTCAAGAAAGCAATGTATATTTTTAGAAATTATCTTTTGTTTACATTTTTCTCCTCTGGGAGGAGAAATGTGATGGATGGTGATGTTCACCATCCAGGTCGAAGAGGTGGCAACCTGTGTAGCCAATCTCTTGACCTCTGTACAAATGTATGTGAGTATTAGTGTCAGATAATAAAATAGAGAGAAGTTTTCTCTTGACCTGCTACGTCTGCCTCGTTTCATTGTGTGCCGCTGAAACTGGCGTCACCAGTAGTTTTGCCTGACCCTGTTCCCTGTAAATAATCCACAGAAACAGGGTCAGGCAAATCTTGTTTGAACATCAAATCTTGTTGAACACCTGTAGAGAGTGATTTCCCCAGGAAGAGGAAAAACTTTAGCTTAATGCCCTGGTGTAGTAAAGCATCCCCCACACTCCCAGCAGGTGCTTCCAAATAGGGAAAGAGTTTCAGATCACCTCTAGACATTTTAGGAAGTTTATCCAGATTTTTCCATACCCTCCTAGCAGTAATTGGCTCAGGGCCAAGAGAGAAGGATCTATTAGACCTTGTCACCATTCTTCAAACCCTGTATCTCTCTCTATTGTCTGCAAGCCGGGTTGTCCCTCCTAAAACATTCAGTATTTAGGAAAGAGCACAAAAGAGAAAAAAGCTTTTTGGAGTGTTCCTAGCAGGGTGTCAGAGGTTTTCTCAGACACCTGTGCACAGCTTATCTTTTGTTTTCTGTAATATTTGTTATTTTGATAATTTTCCTTATTAAACCTTTTGCTTTACAAAACACCTCTGAAGAGCAGTCTCGCTAATTAATTTTAGCCAGTTCTGTGCAAAGGGTGGACCCTCTGAGATTGATACATTTACACTCTGACCACGTGCTAACCTGTATCACCCTGTGAAACCCCTTTGTAAGTATAGTAAGCAAGAGGCTAACTCCCATGTTCCCTCAGCTCAAGTATGTAAATCGTTGCTAGAAGGTTCCTAGTTCTTTGTGTTGCCATAGGTTGATTTTCGGTGCAGGAATTTTAATATTCCTAATCGTTCTCCCCTATTGGACCCTTCTCTCAGACCCTGTCTTAACTCCTCCCCACATCAGGATGTGCAAGTACCCTTGTCTGACCCTGGCCTTGTGCTTTTG
Source organism: Trochalopteron elliotii (assembly GCA_024734555.1). Classification (NCBI taxonomy): domain Eukaryota; kingdom Metazoa; phylum Chordata; class Aves; order Passeriformes; family Leiothrichidae; genus Trochalopteron; species Trochalopteron elliotii. The sequence continues at coordinate 624,598 of JANPWX010000434.1, forward strand.
CCCCTTGTTACTGCCTTTTTCCAGTTCTCTCCAATATAGCGTACACCTTCTTCTTATTAAAATTCTGTTTCTGGACAATTGAATCAAGGCTGCCGCTCTACTATTGGATTATGACTTTTTCTGACACAGAGATGGGGCAACTGAGAGGTATTTTTAAAACTTTTATTCTATTTTCAGTCTCATGTGAAGGGTGAGGGTACAGATGTTATAATTCACACCATCACAATCAGAAGCCAAACTATTTCCTAATTACAACACATTATAAGTGTTTCTTGGCCTATCAACTTTTGCCACACAATGCTGTAAATGCCTTAAAGCCAATCATCTAAAATTACCCCTCATGGGTCCTACTACAATGCACTTTTCATAGTTCTATTTCTCCAAAGTATCCAGTCTTATTTGCAAGGCCATCTTTTGAAACTTGTTTCTAGTTCCATTTCTCTTTCAACTATGTCTGTTCTATTCCATAGCATTTCTAAGTCAGCATTTCTTATCTCAAAGTTTGCATACAGATGCACAAGACTATGTGAGTCTTCTGTCAGGCTTTAAAAATTCTCAGCAAATCCATTTCCCACACTCTACCAAGTCGCCATCAGGGCAGAGTCCTGAGGAAACTGCCTGAGGAAACTCAAAGGGGTCCAATCGTCCAGGCTCGGACCCCTGAGAGTTTCAAACACCTGTTGCATTTACCATTGAACTTGGTTGATTTACTGCTTTATATAAATAAATTGTACTCTTGCTTCCCTCTTGAGTGAAGTGGATAACTCTGTCCATGACAGCACCCTTATTTTCCTTTCTCTTATTACAAGAATTTTTTCCCCCAGTAGTACACCCCTGGAGCATCTTGGAATTTAAAAAGTTGTGTGACAGGGTTAGAAAAGGCCACACGCAATTTTTCATGGCTTGGAGTATAGGAATGACACCAGGCAGTGCAGATAGCATTCAGTTTAATTGCTCCTTCCTATAAATCCCTGGATGGCCATGCCAAGGCAGCCAAGATAAAGATGGTAGGAGAGTGAATCACTTCCCAGAACACAGCCAAATGCACAACACTCACCTTCCTTCTGTGGGGCTTGGAGGTTTCTTGTGCCTTTCTTTGTCATTGGTGCTATTTTTCTTTTCTTTCCCCGTGACCTCTCCATAATAAGTCTTGTTGCCAATGCTCCTGGAGAGATCAGAGATGTCAGCATGGTCACTCTGCACCCAAATACAGTGACAGGTGTACATTTGCTGCAGGTGTGTTCACAGACTTTGATGTGAGAAGAATCTCAGAGTGCTGCTGGTTTCACTCTCCTGAGTCCACCCAAGTCTCTGGGATAGAAGCCAACTCAGAAATTCCCTGGCTGGAAATACCAGCCTAGTACAAAGACAAAAGTCTCTTATTCTTCCTATTCACTCTGAATAGAAGTATTTCTTAAAGAGTGGGTCCCCTACCCCCTTTGGTCAAGTCTGAAGCTGTGGCCCCAATATCTGTATGCAGAGAGGATCTGAGCATGATCAAACCTGAGCATGATGTTTGAGACCAAGAGTTTAATTTATTAGTCATTTCACTATGAGAGTTCTCTTTATTCCATTTATCATTCCCACCTCCATCAGCCACTGAACCTATCTGCTGGTTGGAGTTGACTTCTGCTCCATCAACAATGTGGAGAACATGAAATAAATAACTAGAAGATTCTTAGGCATTACAGCCAGTCAGATGAGATAAATATATCTGCCAGTGCTGCTGAAACTTTCCCTGGAGAGGTTTTTAAGGCCTTGAAGAGAGTTTTCTCATTCAAATCAGAGAGAGGAGGAGAAGGAAGTGGATAAAAGACACTCATATGGGAAACAGAGAAATAGATGGGAAACATAGTTTCCCTCCCTGTTTACACTGAGGATTTGGATTTAGTATCATGGCATGTTGTGGTGCATGATTAAGGTTTTTCAAAGTTGTATATGTATTTTGTGTACTTGTTTGTATTGCTATATCCCTTCCAAACCCCCCCAACCCCCAGTTCCATGTGGTATCACCCTGGAGGGAGCATCTTGTCAATCACCCTGAGGGACCTGAGGGAAATGTTCTCCTATTTGACCAGGTGCTCAAACACCCACCTTTCCCATTGTTGTGTTAAGCACCCCTGTTCTGAACCACCCCCTTCCTTCCCCCCCATTGGCCTGAAGTTCCCTCCTGCCCAGGCTGCGCCCTGGATACTTAAGGAGAAAACTAGGGCCCAAAACTTGCTCTAGCACATGGAGTTCCATGGAATAAAACTCTTCCAACCTACGCCTAGGGCCCGCTCTTCATTCCAAGACTCAGACCACGCTATAATCTGAGATTAAAAACCCACAAACTTTCCTTTTATGCTGGCAACTACTGCTGGCAGGTGAGCAGCCCAGAGAACCAGCACAGTGGCATGCATAGACTTGGTCTGTGCATTACTTACTTACATGGTAAAGTTGGAGATGAAAGCTGCAGCTGGGATCTGCATCTCAAACACGGCCTCCCGTGCCTCGGAGCCGCTGTTCACCATGGTGCAGGACACGGTGGTGAAGGCGTACCGGGAAATGATGGTGGACCTCACGTGGAACTCAGACATCCGAGGCCTGGTTTCCTGTGGGAATCAAGAAACCACCTCTAAACCTTCAGCTGGATAACTTCAGTGTTTCAATGGATCTGAATTTAATACGGACTAGTGAACTCCCACCCAATGAGTATTAGACCGCCTGACAACAACGGGCAAGGTGGGCTTGTCCTCGAAATTTCAGGTGAGATGCAGACAGTAAATCAGGAATGTGGTACTGCCTTTGTTCATGCAAAGAGGCCACAGACATTGTCTAGTGCTTGTGAAAGGTCTGAAAGCTCTGCTTATGCCAGCCTTTAAGTTGTGAAACACCCTGACAAAATCCATCTGTGTCCTAAACTGAAGTCTTCAGCTCTGACTGTGTGAGAGGATCAGGGTTATTCCCTTGTGGCCTTGGAAGAGAAGCCCAAAATATGTCCCCATGGGGTCCAGAGCTGTGTCACAGACCCTGCCCTGTGCACTGTGCACAAGAGCAGATGGAAGACTTCTTGAAAGACTGACATCACCATTTTATGAAGCAGCACCTTCAAATTCATCCAGTCAGATCCCTAAGTTATGTAAACAGAGAAACTGCTGTCAGTGGAGTCAACTGAGTCCTACTCTGCTGAGAATCCATCCTGGAAATCTGCACCAATGGATGAAGAGACTTAATAAAAAACACTGACACTGTGACATCTCAAGCAAAATATTTTAAGCTTTTTAGCCCACACGGGACTCCTTCCAGCAGAGAAGCAGTGAATGACACATGATGTAGCAATGGAAGCTGAAAGCCAATTTCTGCTTCTTGGGAATGTGTTTTCGTGCACAAGTCCTGAGTTGGAGTATTTCTCCAGACAAATGTGTTTTTTGACAGCAACATCTCCATGGAGCTCCAATGTTTTCTTCCTGGAATACTTCAGTGTACTTAACTGTAAGCAGCTCTTTGAAAAAGAAAAATCTGTGCGTCAACTTACACAATCAAAGACCAAACCCTCAAAAGCAGAAGGGAGATAAAGGGTAAAATACACTCTAAATGAAGAGCAGCATCACTAAGCCAAATACAGTGAGACTCTTCCTATTGAGGTTGGTAAAAACTCACAGTCACGTAAGAGTTGTGAAGACAGGAACAGGCTCTTCAGCTGCATGTCCAGGCTTTCTTTCAGAACAAAAATAATTTTGGCAAACAGCTTAAGAAAGTGAGCAAGTGTTTGTCTGAGTATGAAACAAGAACATTTCTGCAGTAGCTGATGGCATCAGAAGTAACTGAGCATCCAACTAACCAAGCTGCTGGGCTAGTAAATTCCAGACAAATGGAATAATGAGGATACACTGGAAACACAGATCTACCAACAGACTTGGCATAAAGCCCTGCCTGCCTACACTTGGAAAGACTGATAATGTGTCTCAGATGAACCTAGTCATGATAGATTATCTTTAACTGGGGAATGTGCTCTGTGTCCAGGATCCTGCTCAGCTCACATGGAGCACAATGGCAAGAGATCAGAACTTCCAGGGTAGGATTCACCTCACTGATTTTAGGTAGATCAGTGCAATGGATCTGTGGATCTAGTCTAGAACACCCCTGCACAGACCTAATGTCCCACCCTTAGATCACTGCTTAATTAACTGGTGTTAATTAGAACTAGATCCTGCTGTTCTTAGGACCTTCCCTGATACATAGGCATGGCTTTCCAGTCTCATTATCCTGAAGGTGGAGAAGATGGGGAGTTTTGATTGAAATAGGGTTGTAGGAATGTTTTCAGATATAATGAGCTGATGCTTCATCAAGTCTTCCATGCCACTAATTACCTGTGGCATAGCAAGGTACAGAGAGGATTTAATAACAGAAGTTACAGAAAGAATTGGAAACTACAGAAAATTCTTTGGTGTCAGACCTTCTGCATTCACCCCCATGTGCTGCAGTTCATCAGAAACTGTGGATTTATATGTAGCTGACAGATGATCAGCAAAAGAGGATCAAGCCCTTTGCCTTTCACTTGAGATACAAGTGGCTCTGCAGTGACCTGTCTGACACTGTGAATGCACTGATGGATTCACAGGAACTCAGAAAGTCTTTCAAATGTGACAGAGAGCACAAACTTGCAATTGTTAGGACAACAAAGCAGAATGGTTGTGTTGGGTGAAAAAAAAGCATTTCTAACCCTGTAGCCTGTCACTGGCAGAGACCAACAGCACATGCTTAGAGGAGAGTGTAAAATCACTGATACTATCCAGAAATATTCTCTCAGTTTTCAGTAATTTGTGGCTAAAGGAACTCCCGAGTCAAAGGTGATATTTTTGTGGTATATTTGTATTCTGTGGATTTCTCTTCTATTACTTTACACAGCTGCTTTTTGAATCCATGTAAACATTTAGCATCAGCAACATCCTGCTGCAAGGAGCTCCACAGCTCGATGGTATTTTATATGGGAAAAAAGTCACTTAGGGATTTCTTTTGCTAAATCCAGTCTTTGCTGGCCGATCTCTGTTATAGAATCACAGAATGGTTTGAGTTGGAAGGGACTTTAAAGCCCATCCAGTTCTAACCCCCTGCTATGGGCAGAGACACCTCCCACTAGACCAGGTTGCTCCAAGCCTTGTCCAACCTGGCCTTGGATGCTTCCAGGGATGGGTCAAATATCTCCATCCTATTGAACAAGCTCCAGTTCTGATATCCTTACAATCTGAGGAAAGGCAAAAATAGGCGAAAAACAAAAACAAAACCAGACATTCAACATCCCTCCCTCTTCCTGGTGGATGTGACTTGCTGTTGGGGAAATCAAGCACTGAATAAGGGCATCAAAGAATTGGTTCACCTTCCCACCCCTGGAAGGGATCTGCTATTCCCTGTATATAGAAAATATAAATGGTGGGGCCACAGGCCATTTCCAAACAGGTTGCTCAGTCAGACTGGGCAGGCAGCCCAAGTTCCACTCTGTGATTCCTGTGCTGCATTCCCTGGAGCTCTTGCACAATCCATCAGTGCCTGGTGCTCTGACTTACAGCTGCACAAACGCCTGTTTGTTTTCTGCACTTTTTGTTGAGGCCTTCAGAAGATGAGAGGCAGCTCAAAGAAAAAAAAAAAAAAGCAAAACAAACCATTTGTTTAATGTTATTATTACTGTGATGTATCATCCCTATTAAAAATTAAGTGAGGGAATGCCAAGGCAGCAGATTAGCACACTGCTATGAGGCAGGTTGGCTGGATGCTTTTTGGAGGTGTCCTGGTTATGATGATGTAATGGCAGCAGAAATGAAATTTTCTCACCAAACAAATTATTTTGTGCTTGTTTACATGAAATATTTGGAAGGACAGAAAAAGACGTGAATATAAATTAAATTCATTGCGGTTTTTTGCCTTTATCAGTTACTTTCATCAAAACAAATTGACTGTCTCTCAGATTAGGAGTAATAAACTGGTAATAAGGCTGAGAGTTTCTCTCTAGGCTGCTGATTCCAATCTGTCAAAGATGAAGGGGACCAGAAGCTGTTGAGGTGATGGCTGCTCAGTGTGTGAAATGAGTTCCACCAGTTCTCAACTGGGAAGTCCCCCAGAAAAGCCAGAAAAATAACTGGCCATGAACAGCAATTCCACTCACTGCCTCTCTACATCTAAATTTTAGATTTCTGTGCTGAAAGAAGGATATTGGCTCCCTTGTTTTCTTCCTTTCTCCAGTAGATTTTGCCAGAGAATGACAGAGATCTTCAAATTTCAAAGCAAATTCCCTTTCTCTTCAAACTCAATGAGATTTCATCAGGCTAATGTTCACTATGTTATTAATGTTTGTAACATTAGAAGTTCTTTCTCTAAATCTGGGTTTGAGAAGATGGATTGGGAAATATTAGAAGAACCTGTACCTGTTGCATTGATCAAAAAGAAGATTTCTTTTTTTTTTTCACTACCCAGAATCTCTCTCTACCATTAAGTAGTTCATTCCTGGGTGTTGCTTTTTATCTTCTTTTCTCTTAGAGTCAGGATTAAATGCTTGAGGTGGTATTTCGTGTTTGGACTCAGATGTTTATTAATTCTTATCTATAGCACAGTCTCATAAGGTGTGAGTTTTAGCTAACAAAGCAAAAAATGGCTCTGTCTCTATCTCTTTACAAGGCCTTTTAAGGATAAATTGTCCAATTGAGAAATGACACCTAATTTTTCTTTACTTTTTACCCAATAACCAACCACCCGTGGCCTGCAATGCAGACATTTCTACCCAATTACAAGATACCACCCAGACCCATGAAGAAGAAGGTGAAAAAAGAGGACTCAGCCTATGCACTAAATCCTCCATCTTGCTTTATATATATTACTATATTCTAAAGCCCTAAACTCTAAGTTTTTTACCATGTGATATTACACACTTCTATTCAAACTACACACCCATAATTCCAGTGCTATCACTCAATTTTGGAAGCCTTTTCCAAGGCTTCAGGTCAAATGCAGTGTTTTCTTGGGGGTCGGTGCCTGTCAGCCCAGAAAATCTAAAATTCTCAGTGCCCAGGGTTCCAACACCTGGGCACAGGGATGCACACACACACATATCGAGGGAGAGTGTAAAGTTTATTTTACCATGAGCTAAAATAAAGACAGGGTGTGATACATACCAGCCTCTGCAGGAACTTGGCCTGTCTTGGGACACGGCGAGCGACCTGCAAAGAGTTAAGGGAGTGAGTGGATTCTGTTCAGCTCCCAGCAGACATGTCACTTGTTTAATCCCAGACATGGGGCTGTGTGACTGACCACCCATGGCCAGGTTCAAATGTTCCTCTGGTTAAAATTAAAACCTGAGTCTCTTCTGCATTAACATACCCACTGATCAAAGCTCAGCAGTGGAATGTGGCTGTCCCAGGCAAGGAGGTGCTGGGTGTTTTGCAAATGGTGCTTGGCAAGGGACCCTCTACATGATGGCAGGAAGGGCAGCCTTTAGCCCTGGCCCTGGATGCTAAGAACATCCCTGGAAGTATTGAAGGCCAGGCTGGATGGGGTTTTGAGCAGCCTGGTCTAGTGGAGGATGTCCCTGCTCATGGCAAGGGTTTGGAACTGGATGCTCTTTAAGGTCCCCTCCAACCCAAATCAACCTATGGTTCTATAACTTGTTTAAATTAATGCTACAGCTTCAGGTGTATAAATATTAGCTCAAGAGCAGACCTGTTGCCTAAACACTCTCCACAGGTACTGGGTATTTGTTGTGCAGTCACAGAAAAGCACTAGTTATGTGCAAAAGAGGAATAAAGATATTTTAATTCAGCCTCAGACCTTATTATGAAACAAAGTGCTTCACCTGTGACAGTGCAATCATACTCACTGTCTCACCCTTCTCATCACCTCCTCTGACTTCTTTTCATATTGTGTGAGACTCAGCTCAACAACATCTCCAAATCAAGTCCCTCCCCAAACCAAGACTTTTGTCAATGAGGGAAGCCAAGTGCCATCTTAAAATGTCAGTGGAACCCCACAGAGCAGAAGAATGCAACAATATTTTTTTACCTGATTTGCCCTTTCAGTTGATTTACTCTGAAACAGCAGCAGCCCTTGCCAAAGAGATGATTTTATGTCTGTTTATATCATGCATTCAAAAGCTCAGGAATGCCCAATGGGGAAATTAAAGTTTCATCCAAGAGAATCTTTACTATTTCCTTCTGCATTACTTTAGCCAACATCTTGTAAAATTTGAACCAAGGGAAAACAGCTCCCTTGGGAAGGAGAGGAGAGGAGAGGAGAGGAGAGGA
>JANPWX010000434.1:637857-679697 GCA_024734555.1 Trochalopteron elliotii
GCAGAACTGGGCAGCACTGCAGGGAATGATGAAGGGCTGATGTGGATGGGGAAGAGAAGATGCTGGCAGAAAGCTGGAGGGAGGCTGGGACAGGATGCTGCAGGCCCCCAGAGACATCCCAAGTGGTTCCTCTACTGATTTGATCCCTGCCAGAAGACAGTTGAAGCATTTTGTTCAGCTCCTCACCATTTCAAAGTGGTGGAAGAGGTTTCAACCATCCATTTGGGAATCAGTGAAGACACTGTGATGGTTGAGGCTGAGACCTGGCTTAAAAACACACCAAAAAAAATGGGTTTAAGTATTTTTCATCTTTCATTTTTCATGTCCAGTTAGTTCTAGCTCCCACAGGTCTTGCCCAGCTCAGACAGAGAAGTGAATGGGAGCACCATGGGAAATAAGACTGCAGCCTCCTGTGCCCTTTCTACTAACATTAGGATGGTCTCAGCCTGCTCTGTGTTCCACTCTGGGGACACAGATGTGTACAAGTCTTACAGCATATGTCTAGAAATGCTGAAAACAGGGATCCAAATGAGTACATATGGCGTGATTTTCCTCCTGTTCTGGAAAACCTAAAGGGAACCAAGACACCTCTGTAAAAGCAAGTCAGAAGTAGCCTGCTAAGTACCCTAAGGGTAACACTAGTTTCTGGTCAGGAAGGGAATGTGTTTGCCAGTTTGAAATGACCATTGCACAGTCAAGAGGCATTTGGAATGCCATCCAAAACAAATCTCACCAGCTGCAGCATTTGGCCACCCTGCATCTCCCACTGCCCAGGTGGGGATCTGAGGGCCAGGGTGTATCAGAACAGTGAGACTCTGCAAAGATGCTGCAATAAAGCTGATCCTAAACACACCTGGTGAAAGGAGGGTGCTCAAGCCAGAACAGGATCCTCCAGCAGGTACAGGATAACCAGCAGGCATGAGCTGGGAAAAGCACTGCCCTTCCTAAAGGGATTAGGAATAGCCAGTTCTGTCTGTGCTCCCCTCAGCAAGGGCACATAAGGACACAGCACGTGGGGAAGACCAAGGTGTGTTTTAATGTGGTTCAGGAGCAGTTAGGTTTGCTGAGTGAGCATTGAGCCTGGGGTCTTGATTGTTCACATTATCCCCTCTTCCTCCTCCTTGGAATACATTCTGGTGGTTTGGGGTGTGGACGTGGCAGGCACAGTTCTGAGGATGCTGCTGGAGTATGAGACAAGCAGTTACTGAGGTGTGTTCACATCAGACATGTTCAGTGCTGACTTTTGCAGACTTAGCAAGATGAGCAGCTGCTCTTTGGATGGGAGCTCAGCAAATTAAATTTCCTGCCATGCCTGCAGCCAGCATGAGCAGAGACAGCAGAGAGAGAGGCATGATCCAACAGCTGAGCTTTTGTACACATTTCACCTGAAACAGATCATTTTATATCAAGGAATGTTTCTGTGTTGACACAGACACAGGCACCTTGGTGACCTCGTGCAGGGTTAAATGCCCAACCAGAAGTGTCTGAACCAGCAAATAAATGTATCCAAAGCATCAACAAACTGTATAATTTAGTGGTATTCAAAACCACCAATTGGATCAAGAAATTGGCAAGAGTCCCAAAGGGTTATGCAGGTGTAGTCACAGATAAATGTCCAAAGGTAAAATTAGTTTCCATGAAGTTCAGGGAATTGCATTCCAAATTTTCCTTCAGGTCTTAATCTAAGCAATCTCCTCTGAAACATCTGGATGGGATCTGCTGGTCCCTGATTCTGATACTACCGAGAGGTGCCCGTGTTCCTGAAAGAATCACAGAATGGTTTGGGTTGGAAGGGAGCATAAAGGTCATCTAGTGCCAACCCCCCTGCCATAAGCAGGGATGCCACCAGTTTGCTCCAACCTGGACTTGCACACTTCCAGGGATGGGGCATCCACATCTTCTCTGGGGAACCTGTTCCAGTGCCTCACCACCATCTGCAAAAAGAATTTCTTTCTAATATTTAATCTTAACATCTCCTCTTTTGGTTTAAAACTGCTACTCCTTGTCCTGTCACTAAATGTCCAGGTAAAAAGTCAGTCTCCTACTGTTTTATAAGCTCCCTGCAAGTACTGAACAACTGCAATAAGGTGTCTCCAGAGCCTTTTCTTCTCCTGGCTGAACACTCCCAGCTCGCCCAGCCTGTCTCTATAGCAGAGGTTCTCCAGTTCCCAGAGCATCTTTGTGGCCTCCTCTGGACTTGCACCAACATTTTTTTTGTCATGTTGAAGACTCCAAAGCTGGAGGAAGCCCTCCAGGTAGGATTCCACAGGGCAGAGAAGAGTAAAAAGGTGTTTTCTGGGCTCCCAGTGTCTGCTGATCTCCCTGCTGCCATTAGCTGTGTGCGCCATGGCCCAGGGGAGCATTTCAAAACTTCCAAATCTGGTATTATTCTGATGAAAATCACCCGAAGTCTCTGCCAAAGGGGCTTGGTGCTGGGGTTGATTGACTGTGTCAGGGGCACTGCTGTACATCCATATATGTAATTTCCAGAATGGCTGGTGTGTGATGGGATTAATGTCAGGGCAGTCACACCAAGTCTGTTCCTTGCAGGTACTCCCTGTTCTCACCTGGATCACTGGAAATTTCCAGATATGAAATTCAGTAAGAGAAGAGGATGCTGGCTGTCTCATCAGACACAGAAATGGGGACATTTCTCCCCAGATGCAAGCCAAACTAGCAAAATTTAGTTATTCTGAGGGGCAGCTCTGCACAGCACTAATTCAGGTGGTTCAGGGCAGACAGTGCATGAAAACTTCCTCCAGAGGAATCCCAGCCATGAGAGGACAACTCATGGAACAGCCCAATGGACACATAGCACAAAACACCTTACTGAGATCCTGTCCTCCTCCTGAAATCCTGGGGAGGTCCACCTAAACTGATGGTAGGGCTCTGAGCGTCTTCAGCACCTATTTTTCCTGTACCTTGTCTGTAGCTGGAGAGGTTTCAGCTTTCTGGGCTCTTTTGGGCACCATATTTGAGCAGTTTGTGCCATCTAGTGGTCACACTAATTTCCCAGTCTTGGTATCTTTACCAAAAAACCCTAAGCCAGCCACATTTAGTGGTTGAGACAGGACTGAAATAAGCGGTTACAAACTTTTTTTTTTTAAATTAATTTTGTTCCAAAAGGACTTTTGTAATCTCTTCAGAGCACCAGTGATTTGTTTCCTGGTCCAAAGGCCCAGATGACCCCAGAACAGCTTTAAGTTTCTGACGAGACAGGACAAGTCACACTAAACTAGGGGCACATGTGTGAACAAAAATCAGTTTATATACAAAATTCAATCCAAACTAGGTTTAGCCAAGGAAAGGCTGGCTGCCCCGTCCTGCTGCTCTTGCAGCCCTGGAGAAGCCCTGTCAGCCATAGCTCCAATGCGACCTGTGGAGGGTTTTCCTAAGCTAGCTTTGAGGTAATCAACTTAAACACTGCCAGATTGTATGACAAATAATGGGGTAAGCAGGACAGGGCAGCGACCATCCCCCTGAATTTGTCAGTGGTGAGGCCACAACTTGAATCCTCAGTTCAGTTTTGGGCCCCTCACTGCAAGAAGGAAATTGAAGCACTGGAAGGTGTCCAGAGAAGGGGACAGACCTGGGGAAGGGTCTTGGGCACCATGAGGGATCTGGAGGAGGTCAGCATGGAGAAAAGGAGGCTCAGGGGTGAAGTTCTCACTCTCTACAAGCCCCTGACAGGAGGGGACAGACAGACGAGGGTTGATCTCTTCTGCCGGGTAACCAGCGGTAGGATGAGAGGAAATGCCCTCAAGTTGCACCAGGGGAGGTCCAGGTTGTACATTAGGAAAATTGCTTCACCAAAAGTGGTGTCAAGCACTGGAGCAGGCTGCTTGGAGCAGTGGTGGCATCACCACCTCTGGAAGTACTTAAAAAAACATTTGGATGTGGAGCTTTGGGACCGCTGTGGTGGACATGGGGTTAATACAATTGACCAGATGGTCTTGAAGGTCTGTTCCAACCTAAATTATTCTATGATTATTGAAAAACCCTGCTCCCATCCTCTCTATTCCTGTCCTGTACGCTCCCCTCCTCCAAACACATCACTTCTCCCACCTCTCTTACCTGGCAGAGAGCTGAAAGGCTCTGCTGCCATTCCTTATGAACTTCTGGGTGTAAGTTCAGGGCTCAGACTGAGAAACCATCTGTGGGAAAGATGGAGAAAGGTTGAGCAACAGCAGACTTGTGCCACAGAAATCTTTCACTCAAACATGGAAGTGTAACATAACATAAGGGAAGATAACAGAATATTATTAGTATTATATAATAATTATATATAGTGAATATCATATAACACATTATAGTATACAAGAAAATGTAATGTACTGTAATGGGATATAATAATAATAACAATAGTAATAATAGTAATAATAGTAATAATAGTATAATATAATATAATATAATATAATATAATATAATATAATATAATATAATATAATATAATATAATATATGTTTGACAANTAATATAATATAATATAATATAATATAATATAATATAATATAATATATGTTTGACAGCTGTTTTCGTCCCAGAGTTCACACAGTAATTCTGTCATTTGCACTGAAGCTGCTCAGATGTCTCCAACAATCCTTTCTTGTGGAAAAGTGGAAGGGATGCCCCAACAAATTTTTCCAAAAGACGTCTTCCTCCCTTCTTTCCCCCTTTTGCTTTGCTCTCTGTATCTCATCACTTTAAGCACCCAAAGAACCAAGGAGGCAAAAAACCTGTTTCAAAAGCACCCAGGAGCCATAAAACATGCACCTGAAAATATCATCAGATGTTCTGATGTGACTAATTTTGAATAATTAAAACTATTACACCATCAGCTATGTTTTTTTCCCCAGCAGAATGGAAAAAAAAGGGTATTTGTGTGGGTCAGAATCCAACCCCAAGGCCTCTGCCAGCCCCTGTGGGTTGGCTGGGTGGGAGGGCCCTTGGAGAAGCCCAAGGCTGCTGCCTCCATCACACTGAGAACCAAAAACTTCTCCTCGTTTGCTATAAACAGACAGGCTGGAGTTCTCGCTGAGATCTTTTGAAGTTTTTGGATACTGCAAGCTCTGTGCCTAGCAGGAAATTAGTCAAACATCACGGGAAGCTACAAAAGCAAGGAGTGAGCCTATCCAAGCCAGGGCTGTTATCGAGGGCAGAGGCAAATGAAGACACTATTTGGATAACCCTTGCTCAGGCACCACAGCTCAAGCTTGTGTCGCAAGGCTAATATTTACCTATGGCCTAAACAAAGTCAGCATTTCAGAACTTTGCTCAAAATGCTGCACAAACCTGGGCTGTTTCCTTGAACTTGTCTCAGAGAAGGGAAGAACTTGTGTCTGTAGCTGTGCAGGCTGCTCTCAGGAGGAAACAAGGAGGAAGAAAATGAAATATCTGAGCAGGTTCCTGGTTTTGTTCCTCATTTCTGGAGTCGGAGGCTTTGACCTGGTTATCGACGACATCCCAGATGTGAGTATTTGGAGGCAGGGCTCAGGTCTCCCTTCCTTGCTGAGGTTTGGACAGAAGAGGCAGTGGGAGCAGAACTGGGTCACTGCTTCACAATTCTCTTCTACTTTTATTCTAAATTTTTCTGATAATCGGTCTTCATTTGTGATGTTTTTTAATGGGTTTTTTTAATGAAAGCTTATTATTATTTAATATTATTAGAAGGAGAGTGTGAGCATAAGTCCAAATTTCATTCCAAGCAGGTTTCATGTTTTTGCTTCAGTGTTGCCCTTTCTGGTGTGGTTTTAACCTTTAAACATTTAAGTGGGCTTCTATACTCCGATCTTCAGAATATTTTATACGCTGTTTCCCTGGAATAAGCACAACCAGGGGACCCAGACATCTTTGTGGACGGAGCCTCCTGTGTGGGACACTGTGAACTTCAGTAAGGCTTTGTATGGAATTGGGTTTTTGTTAACAGGAATTCAAATAGAGAGTGAATATCCTACTGACCTCACATTCCTCAGCAGAGGGATGAGAGAATTTATAAAAGAGACCATCATTTCTTGGGATAATACAATGATGAAAAGAAGTGTGGTTATAGCTTTGACTCTGAAACTGAGTCTAAATTTAAACCCCCAGGCTCAGGTGAACTTAGATTTGGTGTCTACACCCATTTCCACATTGTAGTTTTGAAATGTTTCTGTGAAGTTAGCAGGGATGATATGAGGCTTTCTTTTCCTTTGCAGGATCAATAAAAATCTTCAGTGAGCTGGGATATCCTATTTTTCTTTATTTTTACAGCCATTTTCTTGACTCAATGAGATTTTAAAACTGGGTTTGTAATTGCCAGGAAAAAATATTCCAGAGTTGTGGTTCTTTCTAATTGTAGATGCCTTATCAATTTAACATTAATGTGCTTAAACAATTTAAATTAGTTTTGTGCAAACCTTTGTGTGTATGCTATCACATAAGTTGGAAAGGAATTCATGCACTTAAACTTCTTTATTGCCATAAATTAAACTCATAACAAAATTTAATTAAGAGTATTGCTGTGCTGTGGTGTGACCCACACTTCTAAATGAATCAGTGCAGCTTTACACTTGGAAAAGATCTGATGTTCTTTTGCTGTCATTGGGGGAAATTTAGTTTTCAGGTATATTGGTGTAAAACCAGAGACAATTTCTACTGGTTTGAGCAGAAATTCTCTGAACTTGCTTTGAGTGAGATCTGTGGTTTCCATGGCTAGACCCATCCTGATGATAATCATCTGCCTCTTGCTCTTTGTGGTCGTTTCATGTTAAATATTACTCCTTGTTTCAGAAAGAAAGGCTGTAAAATGATGGTAAAGGTCATGATTTTACAGGAGTTTGTAGAGCTGGTTGGCCACTGAGGGAAACTGAATGTGTTTTGAGGATTTTGGTCTGAGATGGTTTGTGCTTCTGCTCCCCATTAGCATCCAGGGGAGGTAAATTCCCTTTGGAACTCTCCTGTAAAGTGCTAATCAATAATGAATCAAGTGATAAATCAAACAGTAAGGCAGCAGCAACTCTTTCTTCTTCTCCCTCCTGTAGGAAGTGCAAAACCTGATTGATCTGGAACTGGATGGATTTCCCTCAAGCTCCAAGGCGAGAAATGGCAGGTACCAGGTACAGTACCCAGAAATGCTCCAAAGAGGAGGGAATGCCTGGGAGCTCTCTCCAGGGGTCTTTTTCCATGTCCAGGGTTGTGAGTGCACAATCATGTGGGACCAGCTGGTTTTTATAGGAATTGAGGCTTCCATGTCTCTGGCTGGGACAAGAACTGCTGCTCTCCCTTAAGCACAACAAGGCTTTGTTCTGTATTTGTGCTCCTGAGGTGATAAACAATGGAGATACTTGTCTAACTTCATGTCTGGGGGAAATCCCACTGAAAAGGGTGAGGTTTTTCCATGAGAAAATGGAAAAGGACTTCAGGCACTGGCAAGTGTAGGCTGTAAACATTCAGCCCATTCATTCATGTTTAATTCTGGTCAAAAGAGTGACACTCAGTGATGAGCTGGTGGCATCTGAGACCTGGGAAGAAAATTCTTTCCAGCACACTGATGGGTTGCAGATTATTTTAGTCTATTGGCTTGGGAGACAGAAACATTTAGAGCAGCATTGCAAGGGTTTTTTCTGTGTTTTACACAGTAGCAATTAATGCTAATACTCATGAAATCAGTTGTTTGAATGTATTAATTTTTCATTACACTGCATGAAAGAAATGATGATCAGAGTGGACCTTGTCCTCCACCAGGCTCTGGTGCTGCTTTTCTTGAGCTTGTTCAATGCAGTGAAAACGAAAGAGCCTCTTGAGTAATGTTGGATTTCCTACAGTCTTTGAAATTACACACAGGCAAACCTGATTTTCCTTTATCCTAAGGCTTTGGATGGAACTTATTGATACAAAGCCTCATAACAGTGGAAGAAAATGGCAGATTTTAGCATGAGTGTGAATCAAGCCTCCTCACACTTGCCAGTCCAGTATTTAAATAATTGAATCATGATCTAAACAGAAATCCCTCCTAGCTGCACTTCTTCAGGGCATCATTTCTTTCCAAATTGTCTGTATCAGTGCCATATGTATTATGTTGCTTCTGTTCCCAAAATTTCTGATTACATAGAGGCACAGACATATGCATGCAGTAATTTACAATTCTACCACTGGTTCCATTGTATCAATTATTGCTTTTATTCCCATACATTATTTCCCATACATTATTTCCCATACTTTACCTATCAAATAAATCTTTGCAAACCAGTAGAACTGAGATCTCAGCTACTCTTATATTAGTTGAGTCACAATAAAATACAATCAATGAGATTAAACTGAACTGTGCAAATCATCTTGAGACAGCAGCTCTTGGCCAGCAGCAGGCACACAGTTATTTACTATTCATCACTATAGGAAGGCTGTATCCCAAATTATTTTTTCAGCACTATGCTTTTCTGCAAAGAGCTCACCAGCCCATTGGCAACAAGGCAACAGAACTCCCTGCAGACTCTGTTGATTGGCCCTAATTGCAGAGGATGGTTTTCTAGGTACAGATAAGGTGTTCTGCTATTTTGCTCCTGAGTAATTCCCAAAATGCTGTGTCTCAGGTGTGTGGATGGTCCTCGTGACCACAGCAGCAGAGTGTTCCATGGGCTGGAATGCAGGTGACCTTGTGAACCTCTGTGTGGTGGTGCACAGCTGTTATCTCTGTTTTGGAGATAAAGTGCCTAGACCTGTGAGGCACCCTGTGAGGTGGGATGTTCTGCAACACGTTCCTCAGATCTGGGTCCTGATCTCTGGCTGTCCAGAGGTGGGTGAGATCACACCTCTTTATTACTCTTCTGCCTGCCTGGTTTCTCCTCCAAGACAAGCAGCACAGGAAGGATATATGGAAAGAGAGAGGGTGGAATGATAGAATCTTGTTATGGTTTGGGTTGGAAGCTCATCCCATTCCAACCTGCCTGTGGAACACCCTCTACACCTTCCACTATCCCAGATTGCTCCAAGGCCCACCCAACATGGCCTTGAACATTTCCAGAGATGGGGCAGCCACAGTTTCTCTGGACATCCTGTGCCAGGACCTCACCACCCTCACACTGAAGAATTTCTTCCTAAATCAGCTGGTTGGAGACTCCCCCAGCTGCCAGGATGTAAATGTAACCAAACAGACAAGGATTCATTTGCAGCACCGTGAAGACAAACTTTGCCAAGTCTTAGATCTGAAATTTCTCTTCTTGCATCTCACAGTGAGGATCCTCTGAAAGGAGTGTAAAGAGGCTGCAATGGATTTGGAGTGTGTTAAAAACTGCTTAGGAAATTACAGGAAAATAAGTGAATAATGAGGGAACAGCACCTCAAAGAACTGGAAGGGCATTCCAGGTAGATCATAGAATCACCAAAACATGGAATGGTTTGCGTTGGAAGGGACCTGGAAGATCATCTAATTCCAACACCCTGCCATGGGCAGGGACACCGTCCAGTAGACCAGGTTGCTCCAAGTCCTGTCCAACCTGGCCTTGAACACTTGCAGATCACATCTTCTTTCTAGTTTCTCATGTTGGGCATCTGCTTTTCAACATTTTTCATGCCTCAGCAGAAAAGAAATTTCTGTCAAATGCAGAACATCTGTGATCCTGCTCTCCTGATTTTACTGAATAGCTGCAATGTCCATGCACAGTGATTTGAACAAAGATCATTGTGAAGGGTTAAATATTCATATCCTGCACAGGTTTCAGGAGAAGATGCATCTCAGTATCTGAAGACAGAGCCCAGTATCTGTCCTTCAAAGGCACATGTTGTTTTCATTCTGATTAGCAATTTGGCACACATCAGATATGGCTCAAGACCCTGATTTTTTGCAGTGATCAACAGGTCTGGATGTGGTTTAAAAGCAAGGATCAGCCATGAATCCTCATGCTGGAAATAGGAGGAGCCTCAGGCACCACAGAGGTCCCTGTTCTCAATAATCACATCAGCACTCAGACCTGAAGTAGGATCTTCAAGGCCAGGTTGGGTGGGGCTTGGAGTAACCTGATCTAGTGGAAGGTGTCCCTGCCCACGGCAAGGGAGGTGGAACTAGAGGATCTTTAGGGTCCCTTCCAACCAAAACCATTCTGTGATTCTGGGGTTCAGGTACCCAAAGATAAAGATATAGCTCTGTCCTCCTGACCTGTTGGAGTGGCTGCCCTCTGCAACCTCTGAGTTCTACCCCTGATTTCCCAGGGGTATGGCTGGCTCAGCCCATGTCTGATCTCTAAAAACAGCCATGGGAGTCACTACAGGTGCCACTGATAAGATCCCTCTCCTTCAGCTACTCCCCCTTCTCCACCAAGAACTATCAGGAGGGAAACCTGGGCATCCTGAAAGCTTTAACCACCGTACCTAAAGTGGGTCAGGAGCTCTAAGCTGAGAACCAGAAAAGTACCCCAATAAAAAAAAAAACCCTGTGTTCTGAGGTCTTGATCTTCATCTTTCCAAAATGAAATTTGTTTCAGTTAACGTTGGTTTAATCTTAATTTGTATTCAAGATGGTGATGTTCCCTGTGCCAAGGGTATGTGTGGGGCCAAAAATGACTCTTCATGGTCTGGGCCTTTATCAGGTGTGAAAGTCCAGTTCTCTGTACAGTGAAGTTTGTGGGATGTGACAGGATCAGTCCATCAGGCTTTGCAGAGGGTCTTTGGAGAGCCATAAACTCCCATATCCTGAAATCCCAGTCTGAATGGCTCAGGTAGAGCCTTTAGAGCTAGAAAATGAAAGCATACATTTGTTCTTGACAGGCAGAAATCCTCTCCATCTGCCTTTTAAGGGTCCTTAAAATCATGTCTTTAAGATGAACTTGCTATGACATCATCATCTCTTCTACAGCACAAGATTTCCCTAGAACAGTGTATTAATTAGCTTCAAATGAACTTAACAACTGCAGAGCCATCTTCCAGCACATCATGGGATTAAAGCTGTTTTCATGGGCATCTTCTGTGGTTTTGGGTCGTCTTGACCCTGAAGAGCTGAGCTGGCCTAGTTGTGATGATAGTATGAAAGTAGATCCCTGTGTTAAAAAGTTGCATCTAGGTGAGTCAAAGCCCCTTTCAGGAGATTAATAGAAACATTCCTTATGTGATGGAGATTTTGGGGGGAATTAAACAGAATTATTCGAATGGCCACAAGATGTCAGCACCTGGCCATAGAAATTTCCAAATGGAGCGACTCATAGGGCAGGGGGAAAACCACAATCATTAATGAGCAATTTCATCTAAGTAATGCATGCATAACTAATTTCCATAGGCACAACCATGTTAATGTAATATCGATTACACAATGGGTTTTTTAATTCATACATATTGCATGTCGTACATAAATAAATATTTTCTAATGTAAATGGCAACAAAGTGAGCTGAAGAAGTCTGGGGTTTGAGGGTTTTCCACTTTTCAGAGAAAAACAAAGAGAACTTTTCTGTTGAAAAAAAACATGTCTGAGGATGACTTTCTGCCAGCATGATTTGCTTTCAGGAAGAATGTTTTTCTAGAAGAGAATGTTTTCTTTAAAAAAAAAAAAAGAAAGAGGAAGAAAGCTGACCTGTTTATGACATGTTCTGTGGCACAGCTGGGAGATCACGGGAGATCCAAAATCCCACATGGAAATACACGAAATAAAACAAAAGGAATATTCACACTTTGTCTGGGAACTCAAACTAATTCTCATTCATGTCCAGAAAAGGGCAACGGAGCTGGGGAAGGGTCTGGAGCACAAGTCTGATGAGGAGCAGCTGAGAGAGCTGGGAAAGGGGCCCAGCTTGGAGAAAAGGAGGCTCAGGGGGGACCTTGTGGCTCTGCACAACTCCCTGACAGGAGGGGACAGCCGGGGGGGTCAGGCTCTGCTCCCAGGGAACAGGGACAGGAGGAGAAGAAATGGCCTCATGTTGTGCCAGGAGAAGTTTATGTTGGATTTTAGGGAACAATTCTTCCATTAAGAGGTTGTCAAGAACTGAAAAAGGCTTCCCATGGAGTGTTGGAGTCACTATTGCTGGAATTATTCAAAAAAACATGCAAATGTTTAGTGACCCTGGCCGTGTTGGGTTAATGGTTGGACTTCATCTTGGATGTCTTTTCCAAACTTAGTGGTTCTGTGACCCCCAAGATTCTATGATCCATTATCTTAGAAAACAATTTGTAGACACTGACCCCTGTCTTGAAACAGCCAGTCAGTGTTCTTAGCCTTGCTGAAATATCCCCTCCATATTTTTCTTTTCCAGAGGAGCACATCTGACTGGGGGTACGTTGGAGATCTGGTGAGTATTTTTCTTCCCCTGTGGTAAATAATACTGACCAAAGTGATTTTCTAGTTAACCATTTTTTTGGAAATCAATCCCTCTGTTTGTTCAGTTCCTTGTTTTTACTGCCGGTTGGGTATTGACCTATTTCCTTTAAACAGAGAGCTGTTTGCACAATACTGTTGATACATCTGCTCTTGGAGGGAGAAGGGTATGGTAAATATGAAGAAATAATCATCAAAAGTGATTAGACAAAGACAATGTCTTAATAAAACACTTAAATACTGTTATGCCCCCGCTGTGGTTTAACCATTTTCAACACTAGGTCAGTAACTAATGCTTCAAGTCTCCTATATTTAGGACTTTTATTGAAAATGTGAAGTCTCTCCTCCTCATTATATGATGGTCAGGATTACTGTGTAGCTTTCCATGCTGGATTGCCCTCATAGAGTCATTCCAAGGACTGGTAACATGGTGAAAAGCAAGGAAAACATTCCAGCTTAAAAAATACCCTCTTTCAGCTGAAATGTTATAATGAACTATATTCATGTGAATATCCTGCCACAATTTCCAGGTTAAATATGGAGATGCCCTGAACTTGAGCTCATGGCCCCTCTAGCTAAGGAGCAGCAATTTAAAAATAGCACTGAGACAGCAAAAATGATTGATATTGTTCTCTAGGGAATTTTTTCCCAGCAGAGCCCTAAATTTATAGAGCGATTTTGTCAAATGCAGGTGGAGGACGATGACAAGATTGGTCTCTACAGCTACAAGGTTCAATCCACCATCACATCCAGGCTGGCCAACACCATGATCCAAGCCAAGATGGTGAACAATGCCAGGAGGCCCCAGCCCATCGTGTTTGATGTGCAAGTCCCCAAAGGGGCTTTCATTGACAACTTCACCATGTGAGTGGTGGGCAGGGATCAGCCTTGTCCTCTGGGAGCATTCAGTGGGCTGGGAAGGAAGGATTTGTAAAGGCAAAAAGCTCTTATTGTTTTCCAGGTTCAGTGTAATTTTTGCAGGCCTTCTCAAGAGGTTCATGTCATCAGTCTGTCTGTCTGTCTGGGTCTTCCTCTCCAGTAATTATTGAGCTCTTGGTCAATATCAACAAAAAGTCTCAAATAGACTAAGCTCCCACCTTGCCAGACCAAAGGAAGGAGACCCAAATCAGAACCTTCACTGAACAGAAACTGCTCTGGTTCAGTATCCATTCAGAGGGCCATCAGCCAGGCTGCTGACCAAGAGATATCCTGATCCATGTTCCAAACCAGCCATGACATCAGGAGCTGCCTTTCCTGCCCAAAGCATAGGGAAAGTGTGAAGGAGGTGGAGGAAAGCACACCCTCCTCAGTGCACAATGGTGTTGGCTACTTGAAATAAAAATCAGGTAGGGAAAAAAATAGAGCTGTAGTGAAAATTAGAATTCATTACTTTGGGGATAAACAAGAACCTTTTTATTTAGTTTCCCACCAGCTTAGATTTCACTGATGTAAACTGAAGAAACAGTCCTTGATTGTAAAGTTGTTTCTTTTGCAAGCTGACTGTGCTTCTCTCTCCTAGGGATATCAATGGTATCACATTTACCAGCCATATTCGGGAAAAATCTGAAGCCAGAAAAATGTATGCTCAAGCAAAAGCCAAAGGCAAAGCTGCTGGAATAGTCAGGTATAAACACTCTGGCATATGGGGTTTGTACTGAACTTACTCACAGGAGAACTGAGATGACCCACCCCAGGAGGACATAGATGAGGGGCATTCCTGTAAAGCAAAATGCTTTCTTACAGCAGCTCTGATATTTAATTGTCATGGACTTAATGTTTCAGCTTTCAGCTTGCTAAAACACCCTGTGCTAACAGGGAACTGCAGCTCCCTGAGAGAGGCCACAGTAAGAATCAAAAGCCTCAATCTAAACCAAAGTGCAAAGAAGCTTTTCCTTCCTGTATTTTCTCAAAATAACCCCACAGCTGACTTTTCAGGAGCAATGCCTTGGATATGGAGAACTTCCAAACCGAAGTGAATGTCCCCCCAGGAATGAGGATCCAGTTCCAGCTTCACTACCATGAGATGATCCGAAGGAAGCTGAGCTCCTATGAGCACGTCATCTCCGTGAAGCCAGGACGCCTGGCCAAGCACATGGAGGTAAAGCAGAGCTGGGCTGTGTGGGAAGAACCTCACAGGTGAATCCTTGCTGAGAAAGCACCCTTGGTTTTCAGGGAGGTGTCCCTGCCCATGGCAGGGGGCTTGGAACTGGATGAACTTTAAGATCCCTTCCAACCCAAATCATTCTGTGATTCTAAGACAAATCACAGTTGTGGAGGGACAACCAGAGATCATCAGCTCTCATAGGACACTACCTCATGAAGTTGGGGTTTTTGTGAAAAGCACTGTTCTGAATAAATAGCAAGTATTGTTTGTTTTCCTTCAGCCAAGTTTACACAAGAGTATAAAAATGTCCAACCTTGTTTGCCCAAGTGGTTCTGACGTGAGACAGTCACGTTTCAGGAGATTCTCAGCTGTGTTTACGAGTGGGGACAGGACATATTTGCTCCTCACTAGACCAGGTTGCTCCAAACGCTGTCCAACCTGGCCTTGAACACTTGCAGGGATGGGGCAGCTCTCCACAATAACTGTCCTCCCTCCCTGCCTTCAGGTGGATGTCCGCATCATTGAGCCGCAGGGACTGCGCTACGTGCACGTCCCTAATTCCCTGGGAGATCATTTCAATGGAATCACCACCATCTCCAAGGGAGAGAAAAAGGTAACCTGTTGCTAGACAGACACAAAAAAACCACACTCACCCGTCACGTTGAGAAGCGAGAAAAGAAAGAGAAAGTTTATTTTGGTTTGGGGTTTAAATAGGGTTTGGACTTTGACCAGTGATTGGGGAACGAGGTTAACACCTCTCCAACCCCACTGGTCAAACCAGAAGTTCATTAATTTGTCCTTCCCCCTGGAAAGGAACGTATTATTTACAAAACATCAGTCTTTGTTTACGTTACAAGCGTGAGAACTCCAGTACAGAAGTGTAAAAACATCAGAAGGCTGAAAAATCAGGGTGACAGTAACCCATCACAGACTGGAAATAGCACAAAATCTTCAGTTTTCACACTTACTCTACACAGTCCTGGCAATTTTTTTTACCTGCTGAAGAATGCAGAAATGCAGCAAAATCTGTCTTTAATTCCATAGTAATATGCCAGGCAGTATTGTTTCCTGATATTCAAATTCACCTCCATTCCTAGCTTAGCAAATTATTTCAGAGGTACTATGTGTCTATATTTAGTCTTATCTCCTCAGGCAAGTCCAAGTTATCCAGTTAAAACAGAAAAAAAATAAAGTCTACACCATCAATCACATGACTAATGAAAATGTTTCCTACTGCTCAATTCACAGACAAATGGCAATCCTCTTTCTTTGGGGGAAAAAAGTTAATTAGAAGCCTATTAAAAATGTTGATAAAGCTATGGATAGTTTCAACTAGGAAAATGTTAATAAAACCCAATGTATTGCTTAATAGAAATGGTTTGCACAGCTCCAGTTGAAATATTTGGTGCTGTAGATGGGTCATGTGATTTGTGTCACAGTTGCTACTACTGAACCAACATATCCAGGCAAACCTTAGTGCTGTTTTTCCTCTGAAGTGACACAAAGTCCATTTTCCACAAATACTGAAAGCAGAAATTGAAATCAGGTATTCCATGAAGATGTGGAGTCACTTTGTGTCAATCACCTCCCTCCCACACAACTCCTGGCTGACTGATGATCTCTCCTCACTTCAAGGCTCATGTTTCTTTCAAGCCAACAATGGCTCAGCAGCGGAAATGCCCCAAGTGCTCGTCCACGGCCGTGGATGGAAATTTTGTGGTGCAGTA
Source organism: Trochalopteron elliotii (assembly GCA_024734555.1). NCBI lineage: Eukaryota > Metazoa > Chordata > Aves > Passeriformes > Leiothrichidae > Trochalopteron > Trochalopteron elliotii. Next base: position 653,961 of record JANPWX010000434.1, read on the forward strand.
CGACGTGAACAGAGAAACCACAGGGGGAGAGCTGGAAGTAAGTGTGGCTGCTCAGCTGGGACCAGAGAGCTGTGAATAAAGGAATTGCTGTCCTTCAACAGACTGTGCTAAACTTCATCCTTCAGGGGAATAAGCGTGAGGACGAGCTCTGTATCCAATTGAAAGAACAGAGGGATTTTAAGTGGGCAGAATGGATTTATTTAATTTATGACTAAGACATGGGCTTACATATAGTAGGAGAAGATTCCTGTCATGTCCAAAAGCCAATGTCTTTATACCTGGCAGCACTCTGGTGATTTAATGTAGAATCAGAGGATGGAGTCATTGGATGCTGAACCAATACATCACAAGGAGACAACCAGAACATCACTATTTTTATGTTAACATGAAGCTGAGTTATGAGGTTGAATTATTACAGGCAGAACAGGCTTTTTCAAAGCGTTTTTAATTCCTCCCTATGCTAGGGCATGGGAGTTGTCTGAGGACCAGGCTCTGTTTTTATTGAGTAAAAATGTGTAAGGCTACAGAGATGAGCAGAGCTGGAAGTTAGAACTGGCCAATAAAGAAGAGAAAATGACGATAGGGAAAAATAATTAGCTCATTAAGAAAATAAGAATTTTCTGCTCTGTCGCTGTCTTGGCTTTTCTGAAATCTTTTCTATAGCTCATTTCACCCTGATTTTTTTTTTAAATTTTATTTTGCAGATTTTTAATGGCTATTTTATTCACTTCTTTGCTCCGGACAATCTTGATCCGCTGCCCAAAAACATTTTGTTTGTTATAGATGTCAGTGGCTCGATGTGGGGACTAAAAATGAAACAAGTAAGTGTTTGACCTCTGTTGCAAAATTAACGTCCTGCCAACTTTTCCCATGTGCTTTGCCATGCAGTTCTGTAGCACACTGGCATGTAAAATTACCAGTTAAATTTGGAGAATATTTGGAATCAAAGACTTCATGATTTTACCCCATTATTTATAATGCTTCTTCCATGTTTTAAGGAAGAGGAGGTGCCAGATTTTAACTCTAAATTTAATTCTAATGGACAGATCACAAAATATTTCGCAAAGGCTCTGACCCCCTTTTTCTCTAATGCTCCATACTGAATTCTGGGAAAGTTTCAATGGGAATACTACATCCCTGCTTTCCAAACATGGATGAATTGTTGACTGGCCTCTGGAGACCACTAAGGATTGTTTAGACAACACAACCCATAAAGGGGAAAAGAAGTTAAAATAAGATATTTTAGTCTGCAAGAGAAAATACTTCAAGAAAGATAATCAGCCTTCAAATATGCAAACAATTGTTCTGAAAGGGAAACTCCTCAACTGACTTTCATCCTAGCCAGGGTAGAATAAGATGGAATCAGATGGATTTGCAGCAGGAGAGGTTTATGTTATATATCAGGGAAAACTCAAGGTCTGAGTGAGGAGTTTGGGAGATGGTACATCATGTGTCATTGAAGGGTTTTGAGAATTGACTAGACAAATATTAGCTGGGGATCACCCAGGTGTATTTGAATTTCCTTCAGAGCACAATAGTAAAGCTTAGCAGATTGCTTCCTTGGGGAAATCAGTGCTTCAAAACTGGAATGCAAGTTAATTGTCACTTGTTTAAATCACACATCTTCAAAGAGATGTTACCCAGCCTGAAACGACTGCTTTGCAGATAGAGCTGAGTCTCCTGAGCTGATCTAAGCAGCTGCTCTCTCCTGAACCACAAATGTTTCTGCCTTTCACTTCACCCTGTGTTAGCAGGGGTTAAGCAAGCTGAGCCACATTAATTTATCCTTCCTAATTGCTGAAAAATTTGGCAAAAATTTCGACATTATGCCAGAAGTGCAAAAAAACAAAAAAAAAAGAGAGATTCGGATAGCAGATGCTAATATGGATTTCAGTGCTCATGTACTTATTTCTCAGAGGCTGATTTTTGCCTGTGGTCACAAGTTAAGAAGAGGCTTTCATAAGCAGGAAGCATAAACCTGTTTTCTCTTAAACTTTTCCTCAGACCATCGAGGCCATGAAGGCAATACTGAGTGAGCTCCGTGCTGCTGACCAATTCTCCCTGATCGACTTCAACCACAATGTCCGGTGCTGGAGGGACAATCTGGTCTCAGCCACCCCATCCCAGGTGGAAGATGCCAAGAAGTACATCCAGACAATCCATCCCAACGGGGGTATGAGGTTTTGATTGCAGGGTGCTCACAGGAGCTGCATATCACAGGAATGGGTACCTCAGACAGCCTTCAGACTGTCAGAATATTCCTTAAAAAAAACAGCCTAAAGAAGAGCAAGAATGGCAGTTTATTGTATTAGGGGATGGGATAGCATTTCCTTCTATGGCAGATAGAGAACAGACCACAGAACAGCTGCCTTTAATCTATCTTACCTCCCACCTCAAAGATCCCAAATATCATTGAAAGATCAAGTCCGTCTCGTAGGCCTGGATGAACAGGCAGATGAAGTATTCCCTAAGCAGGGAATCACAATTGTTTGCCCTGGGCTGACAGCCAGCTGATCATGAGCCAGCAGTGTGCCCAGGTGGCCAGGAAAGCCAGTGGTGTCCTGGCTTGGATCTGCACTTGTGTGGCCAGTTTTGCAGGACCAGGACAGTGACCCTCCCTCCCCCTGTGCAGGGCACTGGTGAGGCCACACCTCGGGTCCTGTGCTCAGTTTTGGGTCCCTCTCAAGGGGGGAAAGACATTGAGAGGCTGGAACATGTCCAGAGAAGGGTAACAGAGCTGAGGAAGGGTCTGGACTACAAGTCCTACAGGAATTTAAGGATTTGGTTTAGTGGTGGACTGGGGTTAATGGTTGGACTCGATCTTAGGGGTCATGTCCAACCTTAAGGACTTAACGATTCAATGAGCTACTAAATGCCTTGTGGGCAAATTGCTTATCCTTTTATGCCTTCATTCCTTGTCTGATAAACAAGGACAGATGCCTTTTTCAGCTGTACAGGTCTTTGAAAGGGGCTTATGATGATTTTAATCTGCCACTCTCTGAAGTGCAATCCTAAATATGTTATTCAATTATTTGTGCATCAATAGTACGGAGAGATTGTCCCTAATATCAGAGCTTTCTGGTGCTGTGGCACCTTCATCTCCAGAAGTTTTCACCACAATGAACACGAAGTTATAGGCTTGTCCAAAATCATCAGTGTGTTGGGAATAGGAAACCAAGCTGGATAAATGAGTGACTGACTTTGTTACCCTAAAAGAATTGACTGGTAAGCTTAGAGATCAGCTCCCATCCAGCAAAGCCAGTTTAAATGCAGTGTTTTATTATCTTGTCTCTGGAGCTGCTGATTTTTTTCTTTCTTGACAAAGAAAATACCTATTTTCTGACTGCTCAGCCTTCAGTTTTCTGTTCCTCTCATCCTGATTTCTTACTCTGCTCCTTCTGTGTCACAAATCAAACCTTAGATAAGCTCAGCAAACATACACCTCTTCTTGTCCAAGGAATGGGCTGATGGCCAGAAAAGGAAGTTTTTCTATGCTCTCATTCAATCACTTGCCTGCAAACCCACTAATTCTTCCCACACCAAATAGTTCCCAATACCACAAATGGTCGCACTGGAATTAGAGGGAGTGGAGGGGTCTCATGAAGATGACAGCCTGGGATGAAAAAGGGAACCAGAGTGCAGAAAGGTGTACAAAAACATCAGAGAGGAGGGGTTTTGCTGCCTTGATCTCAGCTCTTGTCCCTCTTACCTCCACTAGAATCTTAGAATTCATCTGGATTCAACAAGAATAAAAAACTTGTTTTCTCCATTGTGTCTTTGACAGGCACAAATATCAATGAAGCTCTTCTCCGAGCCACTTTCATCCTGAATGAAGCCAAAAGTTTAGGCATGTTGGACCCAAACTCAGTTTCCATGATTGTATTGGTATCTGATGGAGACCCCACAGTAGGTAAGGATCCTGTTTTGGGTGAGAAAAAAGGCTAGTGGGGTAAACCTGAGAAAAGCAACATGTAGAGAGTTTGGCAGTAAGTTTAAAAAATTCCATTTGTCTTTCTTCCAATATCTTGAGCTGCCATTTTGTCAAGTCCTAGGAGTGCCACGGGCTTTGCACAGAAGCTTTCAAAAGATGAGCAGCTTGTTAGGCATGTTATGATTTTTTTTGCAATTTACAGAGGTGCACAAGTCCTGTAGGACAGGTAATCAAAACAACCTTAGAGAAATTGGGCTTTTAAGCAACCTGGTCTAGTGGAAAGTGTCCCTGCCCATAGCAGGGGTTTGGAACTGAATGATCTTTAAAACTCCTTTCAACACAAACCATTCTATGATCCTATGACTGTACAAAAATTTCCTCTTCCTGTGACCTTAGCCCACACAGATCTATGCAGTCACAAGCAAAACATCAAAAGCAGGAAAAAAGAGTGGAAAGCAAATGAATTTGGATTGGATTTGGTACAGGTCAAAGCAATTGCTGACTTGAAGATGTCAGATCCAAAACTGCTGTTAAAAATAAGCCTGAAAAAAAACCTAGTTCCAATGATGACAGAGAACATCTGAAGTATGAGAAACAAAGTAAAGTCTTCATGGAGATGTCTTAATCTGCAGAGAGCTTGAATCACTAATTCTGGGAGAACTCTAGATGTGCTAGAATTTCAGATCTCCTAGGAAGTTTCTATGAACCCTGGATATAGAAAGAAAATGCATTAGATACCAAAAAAAGTGTCCAAAGGATTGTCTTCAGTGCAAGCACTTTGTTAATCTCTGTCCAGGAGAAGCTCAAATGTTGCTGTAGGCAATGGAAATTTGGCATTGAGCTTGCTTCTAGATTTCCCTAATATCCAGAGGGAACCAGAGACACAGGGAGAGCAGGAACGTGCTCACCTTGATGGAGACTTTTCTGCTGCTCAGGTGAGTGTCACCCTTTCTGTGTCTCCAAGGTGAGCTGAAGCTGACAACAATCCAGAAGAACGTGAAGCAGAGCATAAAGGATGAATTCTCTCTCTTCTGCCTCGGGATTGGGTTTGATGTCGATTACGATTTCCTGCAGAGAATCGCAACCGACAACCGCGGCATGGCCCAGAGGATTTTTGGAAATCAGGAGACTTCCCTCCAAATGAAGGTGAGTTTCTGCCCCATTGCCTCTGAAACTCTCCTGTTCTGTTCACAGCTGTGACTCCACTAGCAAGAAATTGTCAAAACCCATCATTTCTTTTGAACAGTCCTGCAAGATGTCAATCATATTTCAGTTTAAGTGCTCCTAGGTACAGTTTTAATAATATCTGTAACATATACTTTACTTCTCTGTGTAGGATTAATATCATATAAAACAGCCTCAACTATAAAAAAAGATTTTCTGAATTAAATTGAAGGTCTGGATGCTACTTTAGGCCATTTCATCACTAACAAAACCTCTAGATATAAATGCTAAATGATAATCCAGACTTAGCCAATGTAAGAAAAAGTTCAACTCTAGCTCTGGCTCCAAATCAGTGAGCAGGAATTGCTGCTGATCAAACTCTGACATCCTTGTACTGTTACTCTTCCCTGATTTCACCATCTGCACAAGAATTAGGTGGGGAGTAGCTGTGTTTCTTACTCAGTAGCCCAGACCTGATCATCCTGAGGAGGGATTCAGGCCCACACAAATTTGTGCTCAAGACTTTTAGGTCTAGTAAGAGCACAGCCCATGGACTTCACACAATCCTTTGACTTTCACAAGACTTGGACCAGATATTCTTACTGTACTCCCTTAAAAGTGTGCCAATTATAAAGAAGTCTGCATTCCATGAGATGAGGAAATTCCCTCTTGCTCATTAGGGCTCCAGGTTTTGTCACCCGCTGTCCTTTCAGTAAAAGTGGCCCATGCAAGGGAGTCACTTCATGTACAACAAACTCACTTCTCTGTCTCTTCCCCTCTCAGAATTTCTACAACCAGGTCTCCACCCCGCTCCTGAAGAGGATTCAGTTCAACTACCCCCAGGAGTCGGTGTCAGATGTCACCCAGAGCAGCTTCCACAACTACTTTGGTGGCTCAGAGATAGTGGTGGCTGGGAAGGTCGACACAGAGAACCTGCAGCACTTGGAGAGTGTTGTCACAGCAACTGCAGTGAGTGAAGGTGTCCCTGGGATAACTGCTGGGGGAATTTGGGCTGCCCCATTCCCTTCTGTGTACAGCCTCCCTGCTGAAGGTTAATGCCAGCAGAGGGTTTGGGTTTGGCTCTTGGGTTCTGGGTGGGAATGTGGGGAAGCTCATGGAAGTCCAATAGTATTTCACAACAGCTTCACGCACAGCCAGGAATAGTCACTCCCTGCACCCTGCAGCCTGCCAGAGGAACTTCCTGGTAATAAATGTACCAAAAAGATTAAATCTGAATAAAAGTATGGATTTTCCTTCATGCTTTGTGGAGATGCAGGAGTGATCCCCAAGGAAACTCCTTTCATGACTGAATTTCCCACCATCAGGGAGCTCAAGCTGGTGGATCTACAGTGTACCAAGTCCTAGCACTGCCCTTTTATGTGTGATGAGACATCCCCATGTTTTCAGGGCTGCTCTTTCAGGGTGGAGTGAGATGGGAATATTACATCCAGACCCTTCGTTCTGAGGAGGAATGGAATTACCTGCACTCTTACAGGGCTTAGGTGTTATCATTTGTCAGTTTTTGGGAAAAACCCAAACATCTTCAATATTTTTTCCTGCCAAAACACAGTGCAGTCCAAGGGTCTGTGTGAGAAAGTAGGATTTGGTTTGTGTTCTTCAGTGGAATTGGGTGTGAAAAAACCTGGGGGGAGGATTAGAGGGCTCTGCCAAGAGTCTCTTCTTTTGGCATGAGGTAGCACCTCTTGGGCTACTGTTCACAGCTACATGAACTACTTTAATCCTCTGCCACAGAAGTGTCTTTAACAGAAGGACCTCCTGCTACATCTCCCCTCTCCACTGCCAACAGTGCTGGGACTTTCTGATCTAGAAGTGACCAAGGGCAGAGCCAGAGTTGGTCCTTAACACCTACCAAGAGGGGAATTACAGAATCACAGAATCACAGAATCACAGAATCACAGGCACCCTGTTCTCCTGGCTCCTGTCCCTCATCTTTCTCTCTCTCTGACTGCACAGGCAAATGCAGAGCTCGTCATGGAAACCCTGAGAGATGTTGAAGAGCTGGATGGATTCATGAAGAAGGACAAATATGCAGATCCTGAATTCACAAGGAAGCTGTGGGCCTATCTGACTGTCAACCAGATGATGGCAGAGAGGTGAGAAGAAATGTGCTCCAACAGGCCTGGCTGTGGGGCTGAGAGAATGAAATGATGGAGATTGACCTTATGGAGCCTGAGTGAGAGCCATGGAGCAGTTCAGGATTAATCCCTTCAGCCTTTCCTCTTGCAACACCACTTGGCTCTGTGACCCCACCTTGATAGAATTGCCACGGCAGCTGCCCTGTAGAGCTGCTAACCAGGAGCTCTGCTTCTGTTTCCACCCAGAAATGCAGCCCCCACTGCAGCTTTGAAGAGGAACATCACCAAATCCATCCTGCAGATGTCTCTGGACCATCACATCGTCACCCCCTTCACAGCCATGCTGATAGAGAATGCTGAAAAGGATGAGATAATGCTGGCAGACCAGCCCAAAGACCCCAGGAAGGGCTGCTGTCCAGGTCAGTGTCTCACTCTGCCCATTCTTGTGTCTCTCATGTTGTGTGAAAACAGCCTCTGGTCTGAATTAGGGACATGAGGAAGAAGATGCCGACAGAGATTTGACCTGTGCAATCTTCAGTCCTGCTGTTGTCCCCAGCTCCTGTTTCCCCTTACTCCTCTTCAGAGCAGGGTCAGCACATGTGAATGTCAGTCCAGCACATTAAACAAACCAAGTTCCATGGATTGTTTAAGATCATGTGGCTTTATGAACTGAATGGGAGACAAGTTACTTTCTCCTGTCTCCATCATGGCAGAGAGAGCTCTAATACAAAGGAACATGAACACAGATATTAAATGCTTGCACTTCTTTGCAACCTTTATTCTCATGGGTCATCCCAGAGCATGCAGGAAGAATCCTGCCTTTTCTCGGGCACCTCAAACTCAGAACCCAAGTCAGCAAATCTTTTACCATATGCTGAATTTTTAACAGTCAGCTTTTTTCTTGGCAAAACACTTCAGCCCTTACATTGGAGGCTTTGCTATAGTGGGGGCTGCTCTCATGAATGAGAGATAAAAATCCAGGCTCCATTTTTTCACTGATAACTTATGGTGAGCTATCTACCCTCATAAGTCATATTTCATTGGTGGAGACACTGGAGCAAATCCAACCTTATGTCATTACACAAATCCAGTGTAAATGGTGTTGCACCTGCTTTACATTGGTATAACCACCTCAGGCTTTGATCTACTGCAGTGCTCTGAAAATTACACTATTAAATATATCAGCACTTACAGAACCCTAACTGTGGCTGTCATCTAACAGGTACTCTGGGATTAACTCCAAATGCACCCAATAACAACAAAGGGATCCCAGCCTGGGCCAATGTCACTGCTGTGCCAGTCAGCTTCATGCCTGAGCAGAGGAGCCCACCTGTGTCCTCTCTGAGCATCAACAGAGGTAAAACCTTCAGCATTTCTCTGCAAAGGAACACCAGACACATCAACACTCATCACCTAATGACTCACCAGCATCCCTAGAAGTGTTTCAGGCCAGGCTGGATGGACTTTTGAGCAGCCTGGTCTAGTGGAAAGTGTCCCTGCCCCTGGCAGCGGGGGTGGAACAGATGGTCTTTAAGGTCCCTTCCAACCCAAGCTTTTTCTTTGTAAATTATGGAGTAATTTTGATTTTGAATAGATGAAGCTATAAAAATATGCTGTAAGCTGCAAGGTTGAAGCCACTTTGGATCCTAATAGGATCTAAACTAAGTGACCTTATGAGCTGCTGTGTGCTTCCCTGAGGCTGGGGCTGTTTGCTGAGCTTAACTTTAGCTTCTGTGCAGTAGCAAAGTTACCTCCATTGTAAATGACAGATGAAAGCTATTGTAGAGTTACTGCTGTTGTAAATGGCAGATAAATGTTCTGTGGTAGATAAAAATCTCTGAGTGCACTGGTGACTGATGGATCCTGTTAATTCTTGGGCCTTTGCCACAGTTTAGTGGCAGTTTATTTGAGCAAGCCAGCTGTGAGAACCACTGCCCATAAACACGGTGTTACCACAATAACACTGTGTGTGATGTGTGTATTTATGTAGTGATTACACAGAGAGATCTCAAACTCCTCAGCACAGGGAAATCTCAGCCACAACCAACCCAGCAGGAGCTGGGTAGAGATTTGCACTGCAAGACAAGACTGGAAGCAGCTGCCTTCAGTGAGGGGTGCAGGTGTTTGTCTCATCTGAGGCAAATGTTAAAGGATATATAAATTTCTGAGGGGCCCAATTCTGTCAGGTTGTTAAATAAACTGTGGGAACAACTCCTGGATTGTATTCCTCAGTGGGATTAGTAGGCAGGATGTGGTTTTACCCGGCATCAGAATGGTTCACTGCATTTGGCAACTCAAACCAGGAATGTCACTCCCTTCCCTTAAGCCAGGGAGTTGTATGAGGAGGAAGTGTCTGAGGGGCTTTTGTGAGGAGCATCTGAGACTATTTTTAGCTACCTTAGGGTGGAAAGGGCCCTCGTGTTAATATAAGGAGTCCCAAAAAGGGCTTCAAAATCCCTTTGAAAAGCTTTTGTGTCCCTTCTGTCTAGGGCAGGTGCTGACCTGCTTCTCACACTTGTTTGTTTTCTGTGTTTCAGTGGACAATGACCCACATTTCACCATCCACCTGCCCAAGAGCCAAAACAACATCTGCTTCAATATCAACTCAGAGCCTGGGAAGATCCTAAACTTGGTTTCTGATCCTGGCACTGGTAAGGGAGTAACACATGGTTTATTTTACAGCACAAATTTTTCCTCTTGGGTGGGTCTGAAAGATATTTGGAGGGAGCAGGGGAATTGCCTACAGGGGGGACTGTGTGCTGGCAGGAGTGTGGCCAGCAAGCTGAGGAATATGGTTATTTCCCTCCACATCTGGAGTATCATGTCCAGTTTGGGCCTTGCCAGTACAAGAGAGATGTTGACACACTGGATTGAATTCAGTGGTGGCCATCAAGATGATTTTGGGGCTGGAGCTGAGGACAGAGAGGGAGAGGCTGAGACAGCTGGATTTGATCAGGCTTAAGAAAAGAAGTGGTGGGTCCATGGTGGGTCTTGTTTCTGTTCTCAACCACATGATCAGAAGGTGAAGGTGAAGCCTCTCACATCTCCAAGGTGCACAACTAAGGGCCAAGAGGCTACAGAGACAAGGTGAAACACAGAGTAGAAGTGAGCTACTGGGGAAAACCCTTTCACTGTAAGAGTGGCCAAACACTGGGAAATGAGCCAAGATCATGGAATAACAGAACAGTTGAGGTTGGGAAAGACCATAAAGATCATCAAGTTCAACTTTTAAGCCAGCATTGCCAACCCTACCAGGAAACCATGTCCCCAAGCATCACATCCACAGGTTTTTTGAACATTTTCAGGGATGGTGACTCCACCATTTCCCTGGGCAGCCTGTTCCAATGACCACCCTTTCAGTGAAGAAATTTTCCCTAATATCCCAATCCAAACCTCACATGGCACAGCTTGAGGCCATTTCCTCTTGTCCTATGCATCCCTGACACCACACCTGAAGGGGTTTTGCTCCTACTCCCAGCAAGACCTAACAGCAATTCCCACCAGATCATTGTGCTAAGGGGTGAACAGTAGCATCAGGAGGAAATTTACTAAATTATTCTCTTCTCTTGGCTGGAAAAATGAGAAAAACGGGGGTTCAGAGATGGGGTCAAAGGGGTTCCTGTTTCTGCTGATCTCTTGGTGCTCCCTGTTGAGATCAGAACTCCAAGTGTCCAGGCAGTGCTCCAAGACTGAGCCAACATTTCCTTCTCTGCTCTTCACAGGAGTTGTGGTCAACGGGCAGCTGGTTGGGGCCAAGAAAGCAGAGAATAAGAAACTCAACACATACTTTGGCAAAATTGGGTTTTACTTTGAAAAGAAAGGCCTGAAAGTGGAGATCACCACAGAAACAATAACACTGAAGGATGGCTCCTATGGCATCACACTGACCTGGGCTGACACAGGGCACATCATTCGCAAACAGTGAGTTGATAATTTTTTACCTGCTCCCCCCTAATTCTGTTTGAGATACCCTCAGGGTTCCTGCCATGCCATGACTCACATCATCCAGGAGAGCTTCCCCTCCAGGTTAACTATGGGTTTTCCCAATACCTCTGAGGGTCCAGCCCTTGCAGAGAAGTGGCAAAAAGTAGTGAGACAGCATGATTGAGTGTGTCTTGAAAAAGCAAAAAGGTTTTAATAAAGAAAGAAAATAATACAAAAACAAAGGCAAAGCCAAGCACCGTATAGAGACAAGTCTCCTACTTGCTACAACACCTCGAAAAGTGTGGAGTTTCTTTGTTCTTTTTCTCTAGTACTTAATAGTTTAGGTGGGTTATTTGGCTCTTGGCCCAATGAGAGAAGCAAGGGGCTTTGAGTTACACTCTCCAAGCCCAGTCCATGCTTCTGTGTTGGCTCTGGGCCAATTACAATGAGAAAAACACAGAACTTTCTAGTTAAACTTCCTAAAATGTCTAAAGGTAAACCGGAAGTCTTTCCCTATTTAGAAACACCCACTGGAGGTGTGGGGTGCTTCACTACAATTAACAGCACTCAGCCATGCTGGACACTCTACACCTCTGTTTAGGCAAGAGGACCACATCCAAAATCTGCATTCACTGTAGAAAGAGGTTAAATTTGTAGGGGATATTAGGTTGCCCTCAATATGGGGGTGAAGTGTCTTATTAGGAACTTTCCTGCCAGAACTCTGGGTACCACTCCCAAGGCTCCCAAGGGTTTTTCATCGATCCTCAGACATATCTGCCATCCCTGTGGGATTTTTCTGGGTGCCTGGGTGAATCCCAAGGGGCTGAGAGCTGTGGTGTGGGCAGATGAACTGACCCTGGCCTTTGGTCCCTCTCTGCCAGGCTCCTCATATCTGTGAAGAAAGAGAGCAATGTTACCATCTCTGTAGGGGAGGAGATGTCCTTCATGGTTTTGCTGCACCGTGTGTGGAAGAAACACCCAGTGAATGTTGACTTCCTGGGAATCTACATTCCCCCAGAAAACCAGTTCTCTCCTGCAGCCCATGGGCTGATAGGTAAGGACTGGGGGCTGGGCAGGGGGAATGGTGGGACACTAGGAAGGGGTTTTGCTAGATTTTGGAGGGAATTTTATAGAATCATAGACATAAAATATCCTGAGTTGGAAGGGACCCACAAGGAGTCCAGCTCTTGCACAGGACACTCCCAAGGATCCCACCATGTGCCTGACAGCATTTTCCAAATTCTCCTTAACCCTGGTTTGGTGCTGTGACCACTTCCTGGGGAGACTGTTCCAGTGTCCAACCATCCTGTGGGTGAAAAACCTTTTCCTAATATCCAGCCTAAACATCTCCTGCCACATCTTCATGCTGTTAATTTTTTGGTGACATCTTGTCCTGATGGAAAAGGTGTGGAAATCATTCAAAAAGAGAATAGGGAAACTCCTGTAACGTCCTGGATGTCCCAAGGACATTGTGGAACCTCAAGGACCAGGAGATTATTCCTTATTCCAGCTGGGGAGGGTGTTTTCAAAACAGACCTGACTAGACTTGATGACACTGAGACAGGACTTCCCCTGCCTGGCTAAAATGCTGCAAGTTGAAAATAAAAAGACCGAAACAAATGCCTCAAAACTTTCTGGGGAGATTTCTGTGCAAATATCCATAATCAGCTCTTCCCTAAATGACAGCCCTTTCTGGCAGTGGTATAAAACAAAAGCAAGGCCTCAGTTCATAAGGCAAATCAACCTTCTGGGTCGTGGATTCATGCAGAACTCCTTTTGAGAAGCAGAGGTTGTTATCCTGATTAGTGAGAGACAGAGTTTCCCATGGTCCAGGCAGGATTGGTTTGCCTGCTGGAGCTAGTTTGATTTTCCAGAAGTGTCTGGCAGCAGCTGACATGGAGCTTCAATGGTCAGGACACACAAACAGCTTTAAACCTCTCCCTGACCAGGTCAGTTTGCATCTGAACCAGAAGTGTCAATCCACCACCAAACACCTGGGCAAGCTCCAGAGAAACCACAAGCCATCATGGAAGTGAAGGGCAACAAGTTCACTGTTACCAGGTAAGAGTCATGTGCTTTATTTCTCTCCTTCTAAATCAGTTCTGTCCTTAAGAGATGCCCAGCATCTGACTTTGGACAGGTTTGAAAAGTGCCTGGAACCCCCCAGAAGAGGCTCACGAGGTCACAGAACTGTAAAATTAACTGTGTTTTGTGGTAATTTCCACTTCCTGCTGGTGGAGGACACATCTCCCCGCTGTGGCAGAGCAGCACCAATATTGAGCAGGATGCCCAGTGTCTCCTTGCCCATTTGCCATGTTGTGACCCTCCTTTGGGTGCTCTCTCCCTGCAGGGGTGTGCAGAAGGACTACAGGACAGACCGTGTGTTGGGGACTGACGTGCTGTGCTGGTTTGTGCACAACAGTGGCAAAGGCTTCATCGATGGCCACTACAGGGATTACCTGGTGCCCCACCTCTACAGCTTCATGAAGAAACCCTGAGTGCTCCAGTTTAGTCTTAAAAATTCCCATCTGCTCCTTCATGCCCAAACAACTCCTCTGAGGAGCAGCTGTCAGCCTGTCATGACAGGGTGACTGGAGGCGACCCCCCCACTGTTTGCTTTGTTTTATCAGTGTTTCAAAGGCATGCAAACTCCCTTTTCTGCTGAGAAATGAGATCTGTAATAAAGTGACATGCTGGGTTGGAGGAAGTGTCTTCCTCTTGCTGTGTCTGATTTAATGGGCTGTAAACTCCATTAAAAATTTCTACTATTTTCTAATATTCGTTTCATAGTAGAGGTGTAACAGTGTTGTGGCTCCTGCAGTGGGGGTAACACACATGACCAGATTTAATACATATTTAATATTTACACCTTTGTGTTTCCAGACTGCTGGGAAAATATAAGTTCATACAATCTTGGACTGGGCAAAAAGAAGGATGTGCATTAAGTAAAGGAAATTTAACAGTAAAGGAACATGGGTCTGGAATGGGTACCATGAGCAGTCCCCAGTATTTAAAGATGGATTAACCAGTGGTGAGGAGGGTCCTTGAAATAATTGTTGCTGCTATATTGGCAAGAAATTAATTAGATGAGTTTCAGACAGTCTCCAGTCTTTTTGTGAAAATTCAGCATCAGAATGGGGCTTCATGCAGATACAAATCTTTGAAAGTGGGAAATATTCACAGTATATAGAAATAATCATCAGTACTAGAAGCTGCTCTTCCAGGGGGCTTTAGCTCCCAAAAGATCATTTACTTCTCAAGAGCATTCAGCAATAAATGAGATCAGTAGTGAAACAAAAACACCTGTGTGTGTACCAAAAGCTGGATTTAAAACTCTGCTTTTTGAACACCTTATTAGAACATGCTTGCCTGATCCTTTTCAGCAGCCTTAATCTAGGAAAGGAACTCTCCTTGCCCTTCTCAACTTTGGTTTCCTTCACTTAGGCACTAAAAGCTGCTACAGGATCTTTCTTGCAGCTGTGTCAGGATCAATGTGGTTTTGAAATGTCGCTTCAAAGTTCATTTGGAAGTGTCAGTGACTTCCTCCAAATCATTTATTGCTTCTTTCCACTCACTCACCAGTTCTGGCCTCCACAACATCCTGCAGCAGCCACTTCCCCAGTTCAACCAAGCAGTGAGTTACCATTCTCATATTTTCTCTACACAAATTATGAATTACCTACTATATTTACCTTAATTCATCAGGTTGCAGAATGTCAAGTGTAATTATTTTCAGTGCTACAGAAGCTCCTCTGTTTTGTCACTGCCCTCATTATCCTCCTACAAACCTCCTCTCTCACTACCTGTTCTCTGGGAGAGGGCAGGGCTGTTTACACAGCCCAGGCTGCACAAGGAGCCTGAATTTACAGACAAGTGCTCTCTGCCTCCAGTTCCCATAACTTTGCACTCTTTATGCTTGAAAAGACACCTGATGTCCTGGGTGAGGTTGTTCCAGGCTACCTCAGACAGCAGCTGTTTCATTAAACCTCTGCAGACTTCTAGTTTTGTGCAGGTTTCCCCTGGAAACCACAAATCAACAAGACCTTTGGAGGCAAGGAAAGAGAAAAGGCTCCAGAGACACACAATCTACAGGTGATGAGTTTTATTTTGCCCAAATATATTTTGTATTTATTTGCTCTTCCAAATAATGTAGTGCACCAACCCAGCACTTCACTGTGCTCTTTGGTGGACTTAAATCAACTGCTGCCTCAGGCATTGGAAAGGTTGGTAAGAAACACACTGGCCTAAGAATGGTTTCTGTTTATTCCTGAAGTGCCTTAGAAATTAAACATTGTACAAAATGTGACACCTTTAAAAAAATAAACCAAGTAATGCTGCATCATTTACCATGAGTAACATTACTCATGTGGCAGAGCAACAATGGAAGAAAGGAAAAGGCTTTGGAAAACCAAAAGAGCAACCCCCAATTCACTTCTGCATCCCAAGACACTCCACAAGTAACATCCATGGAGCAGCTCCATATGGAGTCCACGTGAAGGTAAATTCCATATCAGTATGATCAGGAGCCCTGACAAATCTGCTGGAGGAGCAATGACTTGCATTCTACTACCACTGATCAAAAATAAACTGGTGACTGCACATAATAAACCAGACCATTCTTACAGCATCCAACAATCCTTTGCAGCACTGCTATCTTCCTGCTATTCCCTTAATCCCTTGCCTTGTTCCTGCATCCACAAGTCCATTTTGGCTCTGGATTGAGAATTGTGTTGTTTAAACTCCTCTGGCTCCAACACACACTGCCTGCCTGTAGGTAATTCTCTCTTCAGGGCCTGCCCACAGACTCCAGTTTGCAGCTCTCTGCTACGTTTTACAAAAGGAAATGGAAGCAAATATTATAACTTTGATATAAAATCAGATGAAAATTTTCCACTGATAGTATTTTTGTAAACATTTTATGTAACAAATCAATAGCTATCTTTAAATAAATCAAGTTTGCTGTTGGTAATGTCTATATACATTATAAATACATACACACACAATTAAAACCCTGACATGGTAGAGTCTTGTGTCTGCCTGAAAGATGTCAGAAAAAAGGTTTTGAGAACCAAAATCTTCTCTGATACATGATTTAGAACCTCAGGCGAGTTTGGAAACATCTTCATACTGGATATCTTCAACTCTGCGTCCTTTTAAAGGTCCCTGCAGAATGACAGAAAAAAAAAAATTACATCACAACATAAAACTGTTTGTTTCTTGAATTACCAACTGGGAGTTTATAGCAGGTAAAAGGATTTGTTCATGACACAATGTTCCTTGATTCATAATTTTCAGCCTGACCAAAGAATGTGAGAGGGCCTCAACACCATCCCAGAAATCCTTTAATTTTCAGGATGCTTTTAGTACCAAAGTTCCTCCTCTCATCAGGGCATCTGCACAGTCTCTTCCCAAATCCTCCACAATCCAATCTGGGCTGAGTTTGTACAGCCCTTTGAATGGGATCTAACAGTGTCTCCCTCCTGCAAGATGTGTTTAAAAAGTCTGACTTTGAGCCAATATCCTCAGTGCTTTATCCATCAGTTTAAAGATTGGTTCTGCAGAGCAGAACAAGGAAAGAGCCACACAGACATGGTGGCATGGACTGATTGTTAACCACAACTGCTGCCCAAAACAAAACAAAAAATGAGCACATAAAGCTCCACATTCAGCCTGGAAAAGGCAGCAGAAAATTCACATGCTTGCATATTTTGCATTTTTTACCTTCCCACAAAACAGTCCCACAACAGCCACATTCCAAATAAATACACAAAAAATTTCCAAATCTTTTGCAAGTTCAAAACTTGCTAAATTCAGCACCCTAGCATCTTTCTGAAGATTCTCTGCAAACAGCAAAGAATCAGCCTGTGATAGGTGGGAATATGTGGCTGTTGATAGATGGGGAGTATCCACAGATCTCTGCACATCACAAATTCCACCTGTAAGGCAGGATGAAGGATAACATGGTTCTTTGTGAAAACTCTCTGCAAATAAGAGCCTGCAATGTTTGCTACTTACTGAGTCAATGGTTATTGTCACTGAAAACCTCTTCTCATTGATGGATTCCAAAATGCCTTCATTTCCCCTGTACCCACCATTTAATACCATCACTTTCTTGCCTGAAATAAAAATAGGAGAAGAGTTACACAACAGGGCTCCAAACTTCAGTAAAATGTTTGCTCCCATCTTTCTTATAAACCCCCTTTAAGTATCTGAAGGTGCTCTAAGGTCTTCACAGCACCTTCCCTTTTCCAACAACCCCACCTCTCTCAGCCTGTCTTAGGAGAGGTTATGGTACTTTCAAGTGGATAAATTGCAGTTTAAAAGAACTGAAATATAAGTTTTGCAGTGGCAGAAGCTGGAAACAAAGAAAAGAGCTGTACCTGGTGCTGGTATTACAGTTTCTAGATGTGTCTGATCAAGCTTCAGCTTGTCCCCAGAGTCAATCACCTTCACAACTGCTGTGTATTTGTCAATCACTTCCTGTTGTAAAAGGCAGAGGCCAATCAGAAAATCTGAACATTTTTCTCTAAATTTACATTTCAAAGTTAACAAACTCTGGCATTATGACCCTGCAATTCTATGTCTTCAAAACCAGCAAAATGCAAGTGGTTCCAGCCTGGAGATTTTGTGTGCAAATGAGAACCTGCAGCTTAAATATTAGTGCAGAACTGACTGATTTTGGGTTAAAATCCAACTGCACTGCTCTTGGTCACATCCCATGGACACAGGGATTATCCTCCAAGATGGATGTGTTAATAGGGACAAAACTACACTGGACAGAACTGTGCTTAAGAAAGGATCACTGAATAAATGACACTAAACCAATTCAGAGGTTCACTCCCTGTCCAGAATAAGTCCCAATACAGGTGAGGTGACATTTCAGTCCCCAACAGTGTTGTCTTAAGGCTGAACAACTTGCACAATGAAGCAAATCTTCCTAAGCCATCTAACTGCAGAAAAGCCAAACCAATGCCACATGTTCCCCATGGCCCACCTTACCTTAACAACTGCCTTCTTCTTGTGGTACTTCTCTCCAAGCTTTTTTGTTACAATTTTTACAATGATTTCCTGGGAGATTTGAAAGGAGAGAAAAAATAAAATAAAGGGCCAAAAATGTGCAAACGACTCTACAATCTAAATTAATCTTAAAGCACAGTGCATGAAGCAACAATAGTAAAGATGTGGCTTTCAGGAATTTGTGTGTATTGCCAAATTATTGGCTGAAAGTAGCATCTCTCAAGACTTTTTGGGGTTTCTTTGACAAATACAGTTACAATTGAATTCATGATCTAATGTGACAGCCCACAATGAGTCAAGAGCAGGAAAGGAAAAATAAGTGTGAATTTAGTTTGCAATCTGCTTTTGGATCTTTACACTAATCAACAATGGGTTTAGAAATGCAGAATTGGCTGTATTTGGTACAATAATAATTTTTAAGTCACTTACAGGCTGTAGCCAGTAGTCTCTTCGAGATGTTCTTTTCTTCTCCTCTTCAAGCTAAAGAACAACAACAAATAATCACCATTTACTTCCTCCTTCCACTGCAGTTTTCCCCTGCCTTTGAACAGCTTGGAACCAATTCTCCAGCCCCATGTCATATGGGGAACAAAAAAAATCCCAAACCCCTAAATAATGGTATGTCAGTATGGTCTTGCCTCATAAAAATTGATTTGATGAATCCAGGAACTCATAATAAAATGATGGTGATTTTTATTTGTGGGGTTTATTTTTTGGCGAGTGTTTCTAGGTATTTTCTTCTCTTGCAAAATCTGTATTCCTTTACTTCCAACACTTTACTTCAGTCATCTGGGAAATAGGCAGACTTGAGCAGCCAGCTTTATGAGGAAATGAAACCAGTTTTATGGGGAAATGAAATTATTTTGCCTGGTAAGATGTGAAAGTTGGAATTCCATAGGAACTGAAGGTCTGAGGTCACTTCAAAGGGATGCCCTGGTGAAGTGAACATTGTCACAGGCACAGGGGCACACAGAAACACATCCTGCATGATTATTACCTCCATGATCTCATCCAGTGCAGATTTCTTCTTCTTCTCTTTGCTTTGACCAGAGCCATGAGCTGCTTCTTTTCTTTTCACTGCCCCCTCCACCATCTTCAATGCATTCTGTCCAAGGACACTGCTGAAAAAGTAAGATGGCGTTTTCACTGCAGATATTGTATTTTTAACTCTACCAAAATGAATTTCAAGAACTGGCTGTGCAAAAAGGGCTGCTGGTCTGCTTGATTTCAGCTGTGACAGACCCTGCACACCTCCTCCTCTAGAATTGATCTCCTTGGGGCATAAACTCCGTGTCCAGTGAGGGTCACTGCTGCCAGAGCAGCAGAATGGACACAGCACAATGACCAGCTCACCACAGCACAAGCAAAGAGTTGATCAAGGACTTGAGTTCAATGAAGAAGACAAAAGCTGGTCTGCAAATAAGGATTTCAAATTTGAAAGGATAAACTTGAGAGAAGCCACGTGGACAGAGGAACTCTCAGACATGGCAGGTATCTAGAATTCTTTCCAGACAGAGATATTGAGGCTATGTGGCAATGGGAGAAAACACCCTGGAATCTGTAGAAAAGAGCTCCACACCCAGCAAACAAATGTCACCTTCACAATCATATTCAAAAAAGGCAAACAGCCCAAGAATTGTGGAAAATAAAGAGCAATCAGCACAAAAAGTTACATCTCAGGGATGAGGGAACATCTAGGTAAAGTGAGAACTGCCCACCAGGAGCTTCAGTTCAGCCACTTTTATAACAGACATTTGAACACAGTAAAAAAAATTAGGTATTGTTTCAACCCAAAAGATGAAGGCAGCTGCTCTGAGGTGAACAGTGATGCAATAATTAATATGGCCTTAGGACAAATTGCATGTTCTGCCTGTGCTGAGGATATTGCATATACTCCCACAGGGAAGATACCTCAGGGGAATGAAGACAGAGGAATTGCAGTAGAAGGAACTTTAAGAGAAAAACTGTATTTCAGAGGAAGTCTGAATAATAATAAGAGTTTGAGAAAAAAACACACGTTAAATCACAAACCAAATAGGAAGTACTTAAAAAAAATCCCATAAAGGGCAACATACAATTAAAACATCACAACTGCAGTGTCCATGTTTAAGAAGACAAACACATCTAGCTGTGAAGTTACTATACTACCATTTCAAAGCTTACAGATAAGTATTTTGCATATGCTGTGAAGAAATTAGACCACTTGATATATGATTTCACATTGACCAAATTTTAGCAAGGACCTGAAATAGTCTCCACTGAAACTATTCTAGTGAGAGTCTGAATTAAGTTTCAGAATCATCCTAAGCACAACTCGATGCTTAGGGATAATTCACAAGTTTTCCTCAAAGCCTGCAATCTGTATCTATTATTGCAAAGAACTGCTTCACTGTCTCATTTTCTGCCTGGCATAAATCCCATCAGATACCTTGTCTAAGAGCTGAGTGTGATGAGGGGAAAGCTTTCTTTTTACCTGCAATACATTTAATTACAATATTGCCTCATGTGAGAAGATGTACTGCTCATCAAACAGTTTCACAGACTGCTGAAAGTCAGTATTATTTGCATTATTGATCCCTTTTGCCCTGCATTGCTCGTGGTTACACGATGACAATTAAATTCCAGAGCTCTAGGAAGATTTATTTCAGGTAGATTTAGCTGCTTAAACGATGACCAGAGAAAGTATTGTCTCCAATTAGACAAGGCAATCAAACCTTTTAGGAACCAAAATTAACAAGTCACAAGTATCCATTCAGAGAAGGCAGCTGGGACTAGATGGAATCACTGCAAATGCTTTGGCTGGATCCCTTTCCCCCCCTCCATGGAGGAACCTGTAACTGCCCATTACTTTTTGGGCATCTGCCATGAAGCACAGCGAATTCAAGAAGGCTCCTCACAGCTCACATTTAAGATACACCCACTCATCCATTTTAAATACAAAATAAACCATGAGGTCACCTAGTAGCCCCTTCTGAATGCCAAGAGAGGATGAGAGATTAGACTCCAAGTATTTCAGGACAAGACAGAGCTTCCTGTTCATACAAATACCACTGTCATACAAGTGCTTTGTAACAGTAAGGGTTGGCCTTAAATTCTTTTCTCACCTTGTTTTAGAAGATGCTGCGACTGAAGTACTTGCTCCTTTGTTTAAATTAAATGTAACTAAAAAATAAAGAGACATTACTCTATTTCTGTCTTTAAAAATAAACTGCATTGAAGGATGTTAACAATTTTTAAAATCTGCAAATAGAAAAAAATAATAAATTTGAAAATATTTACTAATCTATATTTTGGCTCAGCTTTTAAAATAAATTAAACTTTGTAATACAGAATACTCTGCATTTCCATATTCTAGTGCTCTTCATCT
This sequence comes from Trochalopteron elliotii, assembly GCA_024734555.1. Classification (NCBI taxonomy): domain Eukaryota; kingdom Metazoa; phylum Chordata; class Aves; order Passeriformes; family Leiothrichidae; genus Trochalopteron; species Trochalopteron elliotii. Next base: position 675,460 of record JANPWX010000434.1, read on the forward strand.
CAAAGCATTTTATGAAGCACCAAGCAGGGTTCAATTCTCATTTCATGTGAATCCCAAAATCAGCTTCAGTAGGTTCTAGAAAATTACATCCATCAAAAGCTGGTTACCTTTTTCTTCTTCATTTTCTCTGTTCAGTTCAGTATAGACTGGCATTTCCTGCCAAAAAAACCCACAAAGCACATTTAAAGAATCAAACAGAAAACTGAGTCAAGTTATCATTTTTTGGTGATCATTGATTAGCTCAGTTTTACAGACTACTGTAAGATTATTACCAGTAACTGTAATATTCAACCTGGTTTGATTTGTAAAAGATTAAAATTGAAAACATCATCTCGTTACAGATTACTATGCAAAATTCTCCAGTTAACAGAGATGCTGCCTAAACTTGCTCAATTCCAGCATAAAAGGCAAGTGGCCTTGCTGCAGCAGTTTCTCTGTCTGAACCAGCATGATCTGACTGGTTTCTGGACAGACTGATAACTCAAAGAAGGAAATTCTGGTCTCTTTCCAATTTTTAAGCACCAAAGGCTCCGACCGTTTAAATTTCAATTAGTTTTAAATTAAGAAGCAGGTAATTATCTACAACAGCATTTAAATGTACCCATCAATACCCAGGATCAAATGGGAGGTTCCAGCCCCAGGTAACAACGTGTATGGGGGTGATGGAATGATGCCAAACAAACAGATCCCAAATAACCACAGCAGCAGCACCAAAACAGAACTTGTCACTGCGTGGATTTGATTAAGGCAGATCCCCCTGATTATTTATTTATCTCAGCCTCCTCAGAGTACAAGGCACTTGTTATCTGCAGCCCTATTAGCTGTGAAATACCATAAATGAAGACAGGTCACGTAGGTTACTGGATTTGTTTGTACCCCATTTCTAAATTCAAGAGTGATTATTAAATCACTAATCGCTTGAAGAGCAGCAATTATTACTTCCTTAGTACTAATGCAAGCTGGGTACAATGTAACTCCAAGTTAGGAAACAAAAGAAATACCAGTGCAAGGATTCTAGCAGCATCAAATTCCCCACTGACTTAACCACAAGGAGCTTTGAGCTGAAGGTTCACACACAGTGCAATTTTCCTCACCAGTTCTTTCCCCTCCAAACCTCTTCTAACTTGCTGTTCAATGAATTTAGCAGTTTTTTCTTCATCATCCAGGTCCTGTTTCTTCTTCCTCTCTTGTTCTTGCTGCCTGCGGATGGTCTCCGGGTCCCTGTCGATGTACTGGATGTACCAGCCTTTAGGGGTCTCATCAACCTTACAGAGACCTAAAAAGTCAAGGCAAAACAAAATAAGATTAATATCAACTATACCAAGATCATTTTTAGTCCATGTTCACTGTAGCAATGCAGATACTTTACCAGTATCCTTACTGGGCTGCTAAAATTGACTTTGAATTATCTGTACCATGTGTTTCTGCCCTCAGCCACACAGATCTGTTTGCACACAGGCCAGATTACATCACAAAGTGCATGAAGTGTTTTACAATACTTTCCTTATTGAAGAAAATGTTTCCTTCCCACTGTTTTAACAAGAAGACAGAAATCTAACATGTATAAATCATACACAGTCACAGTATCTAAAGGAAATTTTGCAGCACTCTGCTAATGTTCCTGACTCTGGCAAGAGTGACTATCCAAACACTCTGTAACTGCTGGACATATCCTGCAGAACAGGGGCACCCAGAGCCAAAGTAAACTTTCTGTCACACCACAGTGCCATTTAGTCTCTCTTCTTCCCACTAAACACAGATCTGCAGATCTCCAGCTTTAGCCTTTCCACTAGGCCAGGAGTGAAAATGACTGCTTGCTTCTTCTCACCTCAGATGTGGAAAGATTCTGTAGCTTAAAGGGATTTTAATTTAATTTTTAAATTGAAATTCCTAGTTTTTAATTTTTAAATGGCAACTGTTAGAAGTTGATTTAGAATTTAGCAATGCATCCAGTAAATACAGACCAGCAGATGAAACAAATAAAGGCTCACAACTGATGTACTTATCCCAGACTTCTGACATTTCTCATAAGCAAACTCCTAATGGTTAGCACAGAAATATGTTTGGAGATCTTTTCATGTATATACAGGAGAGAAGGAGAAGAAAAACAAAGAACTAACATAAATACTTACTGATCAATTACCAGGAATTCAATTACCCCAAAATGTTAAGACTTCCCAACCCTGAGCAGGGGCACCCACCTTCTCTCCCCAGCCATTTTGTAAAATCAGTCAGTGTCTCCCATTGTGTGGCATTCATGTGGATGTGTTCTCGATGGCTGATGTATTCATTGTACACAATATTATTGTGGACTCTCTTTGTTCCTAAAATACAGAATTATTATTATCATTATTATTATTGTTGTTGTTATTGTTATTGTTATTATTACTATTATTATGTAGCTTGCACTGAAACAACAAAAGACTAAAACAAATAAACAAACAGCAGAATATTTACCAAATCTCCTCCTGAGCAATTCCAGGAAATCATTTCGAAATTCCCTTAGGCAATAAAAAAAAGAAATATTTTTAGTAAACCTTTAACAACTAGGAAGCAATTTTCTGTTGTCATTAACAATTAAACATCTGCAGTATAAACCTGATTATTCTTTTGCAGACACATTCGCCTTTTTTAGAGCAGGATTAAATGCAGGTTGAAACACAACATGAAACATGCACACACCTTTAATCTCCAGGAGATTAACAGCCTCTCAAAGGGATAAAATGGAGCAAAGGAATCTCAACACTTGCCACTAATTGCTGGTGTTTTGTTACCAGGTGTCTCCCCAGGCTGGCTGACACAGAGCTCACGGCAGCACAAAGGGCAGAGGGGTGGATGGGGCAGATGGATCACTCATCTCCCTGCTAATTCCAGGGCTGCAGCACAAAGCCTCACTTCAGACTCCGGCTGAGGACAGCTCCAGTCATCCCACCTGTCATGTAGGTCAGCTGGACAAAGGTCTGGGAGAAGCTGGGGGATGTCAGTCCCTCCCCTGACTTGTTCTTTCTCTGTTATGGCTCTTTTAGTCATGTGTGTGTGTGGCAGTGTGTGTGTGGGGACAGAAAGATGATGTATTTGTAACACAGAGCGACTTTAAACAGGATTAAAACACGAGACAAAACTGTCAAGTTTGACTGAAATCACGGCTTCCTGAGATCTCTTACCAAAAGTTCAAAGGTGGCACTGCCTAAATTTTCCATTACAAAAAGAGCTGACCCCAATATGTACAACAATAAGGTGTCTTCAATGGGACATTATCGGGCCTTAGGGGTGTGGCTATGCAGACCTGATATAGGGATGAAGATCTGGGCAAGAATATACCGAGGACTTACTCAGAGAAGTAATCCATGAATTGCTGAGGATTTTCAGAAGCCAGTAGCAACTGCCTCTGGTGCGACTCAGACATACAGTGACACTTGAAGCCATTCTATAAAGCAAAAATAAACGCTTTGCTTGCCTTTGTCTCAATTTGCAACACTCACAGATGAAGAGAATATTAAAATCCTGAAAATAAAATGCTACAAGTGTGATTGCAGCTCCCACAATGTTCCCCTCAATAGCACTGGGGACATTTACAAGGGAGATTGATGGGACGAGGGACAGTGGCTTTAAAGTAATAGAGGGCAGGGTTGGGTTAGATAAGATATTGGGAAGAAATCCTTCTCTGTGAGGATGGTGAGGCCCCGGCACAGGTTACCCAGAGAAGCTGTGCCTGCCCCATCCCTGGAGGGGTCCAAGGACCGGCTGGACGGGGCTTGGAGCAACCTGGGATAGTGGAAAGTGCCCCTGACCATGGCAGGGGGTGGAACGAGATGATTTTTAAGGTCCTCCCAACCCAAACCATCCTGTGATTCCACGCGACCGGAGCTGTCACAAGAGCTGACCCCGACCAAGGAGCCCTGACCCCAGGAGAACCGGGATTGTTGGTCCTTAGACGGGGATCGGAGCGGCCCGAGGAGCGGGGACCACCCCCCCCACCCCCGCCTCCAGCGCACCCACACTTACCTCATCGCGGCACTGCTTCTGGCACATCTGGCAGTACCAACGCAACTTCTGCAGCCCCTTGGACTTGATGCGGTTGGCGATCGCCTTGGGGCTGAGGAAATCCGACTTCCCCATGGCGCCGGTCCCGTCCCGATCCCGATCCCGACGCCGCTCCCGCCCCGGGACCGCTCCGGCTCCCGCCCCCTCCGGAAATGGCGGCGGCGCCCTGGAAGTAGCGCCAGGTTCTCGTCCAG